>LPNX010271308.1:534956-567847 GCA_001517045.1 Pseudotsuga menziesii | reverse complement strand
ATATATATATATATATATGGAAACAAAGGAAAAACCAAATCCTATTGAACCTATTTATCTTATTTGCACTTTTAAATTGCCAAGATTGTTGTTGTTGATTTCTTATGAAGAGTCTAGGACTATGAAATTTATACTTGTTGATTGCTTGTGAAACATCAAGGGTTCTGAACCTCATAGTTGTTGATTTCTTATGAAGATCCAAAGGCTCTAAACTTTAGAGTTTTTAATTGGTTTTAATTATGCGAGTGCTCTATACATTATTGTTGTTGAATGCACTTTTTTTTAAAACCTTGATTGACTCTAGACTGAGTTTGGGAGGGCGTATACCTAGACATGAAATCTTGAATTTATATACATACGTATCTATTTCTTTGGCTAAGCTCTTAAGACTCAACTGATAACAACCTTCTTTGTGGTGCTTATATATATTTGAAGAAATGTGTATAATCTAGTCAAAGATTGTTTATATTTATAGGGAGGATATGTGATTTCTATGGGTATTTTAAAAATTAATAATTAGGAGCATATGTGTGAAGAATTGTCACCCTTTATGTTGGATAAATGAATAAAAATATTAACAATTCTTAGTGGACTTAGCCCCAAGGTTGGGGTGAACCATGTATATTGGTGTCTCTCTTTCATTTATATCTTGTGTGCTTTTATGGGGTGAACCATGTATAATAGTCTTTACTTTAATTTGTATGCAATGAATGAGAGTTGGACATGTTGTATATAAATATATGTTAAGAGTGCGTACACAAGAAACATATAGTCATCATTAGCGATAGATCATTCATAGGTTTTACTCATTATAGATATGTGATGGTACAATGAGCCATGAAATATTCTCAAATAACAAGCAAGTAGTTTTAAGTAAATTTTAATTTTGTGTGTGGGAAACCTACTTTGGAAGTTAAATGACTCAATACCCCTTGTTTAATATTTTGATTTCAATGTGGGAGATTGAATGAAGAGAGACGAAATTTCAATGCGGCTAAGGCCTAAACCCTAGCCGCCTCTGCTCTGGTTTTTCGATTGCAGGGGCGTGGATCTTCGTCTGTAGCAGTCGACCCTTGTTGCATACAGGGCTGCGGATCGGTGGTTTTCAGAGCGTTTATCCTACGTTCTCCTAAGTTTTTGCATGCGTTTTGGAGCAGTGGTTTAGGTTTTCCTCTGCGACTTGCTCGTTTCTACAGCGTATTCTTGTCCTCTGGTGGCCTCCGCCCTGCTACGATGGCCCCAGATCCAATTGCTGAGATGGGAAATGATCCTTTGGAAGCCTTCAAGGCGTTAGTCCGTTCGGCAAGACCTAAAGCCAAGCCTTCTCTCTCATCTAAGTTTGTTAAGAAGATGGAGGAGATCCCTTCTCTGGAGCTATCTCCAGAGGAGCCTAGCAGTCTTGCCCTCCTTCTTGCAGAAAAGGCCCTCATCGAAAAGTTTACGGGGTTATGGCCTAGCCCCAAAACGGTGGAGGCATGGATGGAAGACCATTGGAAGCCGCTGATGCATGGAATCATTTCTCTGTGTGCAGTAGGCAGGGGTTTTTTTGTCTTCAGCTTCTCGAGGAAAGAGGACCGTGATCTAGTTTTCAGATCTGGACCCTATTTCCTGGGGTCGAGGGGGTTGTTCTTAGCCCCCTGGACTCTTGAGTTCAATCCCGGAGTTGAGATCAACGTAGCCCCTGTTTGGGTTAGGCTGCCTCATCTTCCCTTGCATCTCTGGGGGAAAGGATCTCTGAAGGACATTGGAAATAAGCTTGGGCGTTTCCTGGACAGTGTGGAGCCGAAAGGGGATCAATTTACCTGCGCTCGTATTTGTGTTGAGGTTAACCTCGAGAAAGGACTTCTGGAAGCCATTCAGCTCTCCCTGGGGGAATGGTGCCATATCCAAGAACTAGACTACGAGCAGATACCTTTTAAGTGCCTCTGGTGCCATGCTTACAGTCATTTTGCAAAATGCTGCCCCAAAGCCTCTGAGGATGAGGGACCAGTCAAAGAAGATGACTTTCAGCCAGTAACTAACCGGCGAAGGAATCCAAGGCGAAAGGACCCAATATCCCAGGCTCCGAAGGCCACTCATTTAGCAGAGGCAACTCTAGAAAATAAAAACAGCTTTGATGCGCTGAAGGAAGATGAAGCCCTAGATCCAGAAGCAACAACAGTTAAGGAATATCCTTCGGCAGACGAAAGCTTCCCGGATCCCGTCCGCCCAAAATTAGTAGCAGCGAGAGAATATCGGGCTTCAGATCCTGAACCCTCTGTCCCTGCAGGTCTGGCTGTTTCAGTCCCCTCTAGCGACTCTGTGGAAACTTCTGAAACTGAAGACATTTCAGCCCCGTCTCCACCCCTTACCCGAGGGCAAAAGACCAACAAAGCGCGGAGAGATAAGGAGGCGGCTTCCAACATTTCTTCAGGTTTTCAAAAAAAGCTGGATCCTTTCTTTAAGGGGCAAAATTCATCCCCCTCGGTTTAATGCTTTTCTCTTGTCTTCTACTTTGCTCACAGTTTGTGAGAATTTACTCATGTAAGCATTTTTTGTCATTCTCTCGAATTAGCTCAAGAAGCAGATGGGATTTGTCTCCCAAGACATTCACAAGAAGGTTGGCAACACTGTTAGAGGTCACCAACCTTCTTCAGATTTGTAATTTTTTGATTCTGGCTTGCCAGAATGCCGCTTAATGCACCATAACCGTTCTTGTTAAAAAAAAATATTTTGATTTCAATGTAGAGAACTAATATATTGATTTAAAGGTAAAGAATTAATAGCTTCTAAGATATTGTTATCATGGTACTAGATTATTTTAAAGTGCTAGTAATGCTTCAAACATATAGAGGGTGAAACTTGGTCAAAATAGTTTTAAGATAATATTTAAAGCTGTAAGTGATGAAGTGGATCAAGTTATTACCATTAGTAGAGTAAATGAACTAAGAGAAGATATTCAAATTTTGTTTGCACTTAATTTGGAAACAATACATATTAAGCAAAATGGTTTTATTTTCACAAGATATATTAGTATTTTTGTGTATCAATCGATAACTCTACTATGTGTAAAAATGTAAGGATGTACCACTCTACTATGTGTAAAAATGTAAAGATTTACCTTATCACTCATGAAAGATAATCATAAGTACTAACAATCTTGGGTGCTTGGAAGATGTTTAAGGAGAATTTTTATACCCCATTTCTACATAATTAATAAGGTGAAAATTGAGTTTGTTATAAATGATTCATTTAACCGTCTTCTTATTTAATTTTCCATTTTCTAATTCATTTCTTACATTAAAATTAAATATTTGCTTGCATAAATAATCATCCTATCCCTATGTGATATTTTCATAATATATGTTAGAGATTGGAATAGAAACATGTATATGTTTTTATTAAAATAATAGGGTAAGGAGTTTGCATTTTAATAGCTAATTCATATGTGAATATCTATTTTTAAACTATTTAATATTTCTCCCAAAGAACATGTGCATGGTTTTACTAAAATAGTAGTCTAAGAAGTTCCCATTTTAATGGCTAATTCATGTGTGAAGATCGATTTTAAAACTCTTTTATCTTTTTCCAAGATTTGAAAACGTGAGTCGCCCAAACATAACAACACTTCAAAATCATTTTATTTAGTAATATTATGAAGGACATTTTTTAAAATTTAAATTCTATTTTTTCTAGAAACATGAGTCTTCTTACTAATACCTTTCAGATTTTACATTAATTTTCATTTCAAAATAGTTATAAAATTTGTTATTTAGCAAAGTGTATTTTGTATAGAAAAGTGTATACTTGGATCTTCATAGCCATTGGTGTTTACCTCTGGCCCGGAACGCAATGTTACAGGCGATAAATGGGAAAAATGCCTGCCCGAGCCCGATGCATCCGGGTTGTTCCCTTCGCGAGTTGTTTCAAGTTAGGCAAGAAACCAACCAAAAAACGAGTGTTTTTACATGGAACTTATTAATGCATGGACTAAGATAGATTATACAATACTAACAAAACGTTCAATAATTTAAAATATGAAAAAGTAAGGAATTTTTATTTTGAATATTTTGATTTTAAAATATTCATATATAATAAGTATTTAACATAAAATAATTTTCTCTCACACTCTCTCGGTTCGGGGAGGTCACGGGTTCGAGCCTTGAGTCCTCTACCATCCACGAATGTGGGGAAGTATTGCTGGGTTTCTCGTGGATCTTTCCATCTGAAAAACATAAAATAATTTTCACAATAAAATCTTTAAGTAAAAGTAATAGTTTTTTTAGTTTTTATAAAAATTGATTGTGAAATAAAATTGGAAAATAAAATTAATTTTAGAATAATAAATTTTAAAAAGATTGATTAAAGAAAAAAGTTTTTGAAAAACAAAATTCAATATTAAGAAGAAATTATATCTGGATAGAGATAAACCATTGTAACTTCAAAAAAGGAATTTAAGATGATACATATTAATAAATATTTTGTGCAAATCAACACTTAAATATAGCTTGTGGCAACATATTTTTAAAATATTATAATATTATATAAATTTATATTTTAAAAATTCAAACGTGAATCAAATAGTAATAAACTGATATCATTTTATTGGATTCACTTCACTTTATAAGAGATGGTGCGAAATAAAGTAAACATAATGTAAATTGTGCATATTAAAACGAGTACATCCAATCACATTATTATTTTGATAGGTTTAAATTGATGTATTTTTAATAAATATTTTTTTAAAAATCATAAAAAAAAATTAAATAAAAAAAAAAATCAAAGATATTGTAAGAAGCTCATTCTCTTCTTTTACTATATTGAAATGTATTTGTATTTAAATATTTTTATGTTTCATAAAAGTACACATAAGTTATTTCTTTATAAAAAAATAAAATTCCACGACATTTCTAAATTAAAAAAATATACACATTTTATAACTATATATATATAACTATAATTTAAAAATTGTATTTAGTGTTAATGTTACCATGTTTTATATTGTTATTCTGTGGACTTTGGAACTCAACTTTGTGTGAAAAGATTTACTCATTTTTAAGTAATCTCATTTAATGTGTTATTTTATATTTTTTAATTATATATATATTTTTATTTTTTTTATTGTAATATTAAATTATTATTACGGAAAATATTTAAACCAAATTGAAATCCAAATCTGCCATATAAATCCTACATCATAATTAATCATTATATATATATATATAAACTCAAAAACTTAATTAATGAATGATATTAAAAAGCCATCTTATATTTGATTGCTCATTTCACTGGATAGAATTGTTGCTTCATTGGCCATAGTCACGTCTAATGATTGTTGCTTCATTGGCCATAGTCACGTCTACTTACATGTATCCAAATATACAACTAAGATGAGAGTACTACTCAACTAAGATGAGTAAAAAAGAAGTTATAAACATGCATATTACTAAATATATGTCTATTTAGTTCTTCCTAATATATACTTAACCAAAGGCTTGAGGAAAGAAATATAGATGTCTTTACATAGACTAGTAGACTAGTGTACATTTTAGCCATGGAAAAATTATTGGATAGATTGATGGTTAATCAAAATTGACAAACTTCCTTGCAATAAGAAGGAGGTTCTATTGTGTTTTCCTCATAAATTATGGACCAAGTTCAATATGAGTAATAATGTCAATTATTTTTGCATTCATGAATTCCAAAATGTTCATCATGGCTTATTCAAGATCAAGCAATGATTAAGAATAATCCATTAATAAAGCCAGCTTCCCTTACAAGTATTTCTAACCATCCCTCACAATTACCTCACCTTCAAGATATGATTCCAGTTGTTAATATTATCATATCATCCTTGACATGCAATCTATTTCAGCATAATGTGTTTGTGAAAGATTTATGATCAAAGCCATTGTATGATGATATTAGAATCCTAGGTATAAGGATTTCAAGCCACATTTTTCCTATATCATGCACTACATCTATCCATGATGGTTATTATGGATACATTCTAATTGCTCTAAATTGAGGCTCTCTCATTGAACATACTTGTTGTGGCCCACCAAAACTCATTTGATCCTAATTTCAATATTTTCTTTCATTCTTTATTTAGTTTTACAAGTCCTTTTTCTTACTCTATAAAAAAAAAGCACCTCCAACTATTTCATTTTTATAAAATTCTTATCCATAAAAAAGAAATATCTCCAAAATATATTTTTTTATTTACTTTAAAATTTAAAAAGATATTCATCTCACACATTTCTTAACTATTTTATTCTTATCCATAAGAAGATCCTTCCAAACTTCACAAGCACAAACACTTCTTTTAACTCTATAATTGGTTGAAATTTTAAAATAATGTTCATCTCACAAAAGAGTATGATAATGCAAATAAACAAACACTCTTACGTAATAAATACATAATCACATTATGTCAAAGGTACTTGTATACCAATTCATTAGATAGGTTTATTATGACTTATGCATAATAACATAATTTCTTACTAGGAATGGATGTGGCTCATGAAGTTTTTGAAACTTTAAGTAAACGTTATCGATTCTCCAAATGGAAATTTACAATTTAGTAAGTTTTATTAGAATTTTTTAGATTGTTTTAAATAAGTTTTATATTTCATATGTTATGATTTTTTTATTTTTATTTATTTGTATACAAAACAATATGAAGAAACTTATAATTTTATGAATAAATATTTATCTTTTAAAAAATATATAAAAATATTTTAAATAGTAATTTAAAACAATCCCTTATAACATGTCAAAAATGTATATACAAAGTTTTTTTCATTAAAATCACGTCCATTTCATTTCCACATTAAATTATGTGGACCTGTTTAAAATATTTTTAATATAATTAAGTAAAGAATATAAATAAATAAAAAATTTAACTCACTTTTGAATAATCTATGCTGCACCTCTTCTCAACTAAAATATAAATGTTCATTTCATTAAATTTAGACATCCATTTCATTTCTACATTAAATTTATTTATGCCTATTTAAAAGATTCTTGATATAATTTAGTAACTAATATAAATAAATAAATAAATAAATAATTTAACACTAACTTTTGAATACTCTATGCTACTTGGCCAATTTACTAGCTGTTGATTTTTTGATCAGCTATTGACTTATTATTCACTATTGAGACTTCATTAGCATGCTAGTTCTGCTCTGGTTTTTTGCTTTTGATCACCTGGTACAGTTGATCTGGCCTGATATAATCAGGAATGATGAAATAAGTCTGCTAAGATCAGACTTTATTTGTTGCATGGATTTTGATTTTGTTGTGCTGAAAAGTTTTGGTGAACATTATGATATTAATGATGACATTTTGTATGTAAATGACAACTTTATAGTTGGAACAGTTTTGGATATGGATTTTGGATATTGTGCTCCTTCTGAGGAAAATATTTTTGTATATGACAACATCTGAGTTGTATTTTGTATAATGGACCTTGAGGGCCATCTGCTGAATGTGAATAAAATATTTACGATTTTTTTCTTTGAAAAAAAAACTAAAATATAAATGTTCATTTCATTAAATTTAGACTTACGGAGTAGAAAATAAACTAAAAAATGCAAAACCATGTTTTTAAAATCCTCAAAACAACCTTTCTAAATTGAAAAATATAGTTCAAAATTAGTTTACAAAAGTGCAATTTCCATATAAATTTTTGTTTCTAAAACTGTATATTTTTATTTGAAAAATGCGTTTAAAAAATATTGTGATTTTTTATTTGAAAAGTGTGATTTCTTAGTTGAACGGTGTCATTTTTCTTTTCAAAAAGTGCAATTTTTAATTTCATAAATGTAGTTTTCAATTCCAAAGGTGGGCGTTATAATTCTAGAAGTATGATTCTTTATTTCATATGTATGATTGTTTACTCTAATAAATGTCAATTTAAATTTTGTAGATCTCTAAACAATGATTTTAAAGATGCCAATTTTATTATTTTATGTTAATTTTAAATGGTTCATTGATTTTTCATCTTTTTACCACACCACATTGATGCTGCAATGATTTTCATAAAGACATGTTTTCACAGGGACTTCACTTAGTGAACATCTCACATAACACGTGTGATCATGGGATATTAAAGAATACCCTTAATTTCGAGAGATATTGACCCAAACTCTTTCTGTTGAAACCCCCTCCCAATACTTAAAACCTCATCCCCACCCCTTTTTATACCTCAATCCTTATAAACCACCCTACCCACCCCCACCTTAAACCCCCCATCCCCCCAATACCTGCAATATATTGGTTCAATTTTTAATAATTTTAAAATCCACAATATGAACTAACGTGATAGGATATTGGTCAACAAGTGAAGCCCCCATGCATGTTTTAAATGATTTTGTTGCATATTTTCAATGTCTATATATTTAACTAACCTATTATTGGTTTTCATTAAAAAAAAATTATTAAACAAATTCCCATTTCATTAAATATGGATTTATTCTAGTCCAAGCCTCTTTCAAGAAAGGCCAAAAACAACCTTTCTAAAGCCCAAAACTAGGGTTTCTAAAATGCAAAATCACTGTTTCTAAAGTCCAAAAGTGCCAAAGATGGTTAGGCACCAAATTTGATATTGGCACATTTTGAACGGGTACTTTTTAAAGTTTAAACCAATTTTTGCACTTTAGAAAATATATTTTTGGACTCTTTGAAACATTTTTTTGCACCTTTTTGAATTAGGATTTTCCCTTTTTATTAGAATTTTGCACTTATTGAATGAGAATTTGAACTTGTTAAGTTCATTATTTAAAGTTTCAGTTTTTTTATTTCTCACTTTATAAATTCCATTTTCATACTTAATTTTAAATCACATTTCAAATAGAACGAAACATAGGAAATATGAAAGCATTCCCAACCAGAAAAAATAAAAATAAACATATAGATATATTATCAATAAGATTAAAATAAACAAGATATTTTTTAACAAACTAGTTCCATACTTTTTACAATAGGCCGCACATCACTAACACTGTTGATATATAACAAGCAAGGCCATAATTGATCTAATAAAAATATGTCATTTTCATCATCACAAGCATAGCCTTCAACAATAATATTATTTGCATTGTCATTGCAAATATGTTCTTCCTTCTAATCATCTACAATAACTATGTTTGTAGTGCCATAAGCACTCATTTATTTTTTCCAAACATTATCTAGAGCTTTCAAATATACACGTGGAATTTCAATGCCACCATCACCCTTTCTTGGTATAGTGTCACAGTCCTCTTGTGTTAGTAAGACTTTAAATATCTAGTGTTCAAATCACTTTTTGTCGAATATAAATGGACAAAAATCATCCACATTATTTCATTGCATCGATGTCCACAAACCAACTTAAAAAAATACTAAGGAACTTTTCAAGAAATTCAATAAAAATGGACCGTATAAAGAATGATTTTGTTCTTGTAGTGATATCCAATTTCCTTGACAATGCCATGTTTTACAAGAACTTTTATGAAGTGCACTCAACAAGACTCCAATATTGACATCAAACATTATCAACCATTTTTCAAATAATATTGTATCTACAAACAAAGAACATCAAAACAAAAATACCATTAATATTTAAATATTTACATACTAATATTTTTGTTTTTATATGACAAAATTAAAAAGTGTAATTTCTATGAATATGACAATAAATTTTATAAAAACGCATGCTCAGTGACATAGTTCTCTTCTTATTTTTTATGTTCAATAATGAATTAAGAAAATATAAAAAAATGGTTACATGTTTCTTTCATAGTAAACATTAAAGTTGGAACGATATCACAATATAGAAGAATCCATTAGAATATGATAAAAGGACATATAATTTATAGAAGTATCAAATATTCCAATTAATGGTGGTGTCGGGAGACACCATTCACATGACTTTAATAAAATCAAATGACTATTTAGTGGACCCAAATGGTCAATTGTTGTGTCTTGACTAAGTGTTTGTTGCCACTCCTAAAAAACAATTCCTTTTTCAATATTGTTATCTAAAGTTTGTCACCTAGAAAAAAACTTTCTCTCTACACCAAACACCAATAACTTCTTTTTAATTGATTTTCACTGCATAATGTTGAGGGGGCCACTTGACCTCCTAAATGTCATCACATTTGTATAATTATATAGTGTAAAGGGATAAATGTAACCTTAACAAATGAGTAGTTGGAGCGGGTATAACCACTCCAACCTCTCTCATGATGTATAAATATTTATCAAAGATGAATACTAAGTCGTATTTGACATCCCTTCCCACATATGTGTGTTTGATGGTTATGTGTGATTGTTTAATATATACTTGAATGTGATGTGAAAACCTAGCTTTCAACATCTCGCGTGGTTGCCTCCTTCACTTAGCTAGGTGATAGTAGCAGTGAGTGGGGATGGCTTGATCCTGAAGGAAATTGTAAGATGTCAAGAAGACCTACAAGGAGAAGCTTAAATGTTGTTATCGTAAAAGGAGTGATATGTTTTTGGGCTGATACACTACCTAAAGAGCTCAAACACAACTGACTATTGATGCTACGTGAAAGATTGAGGAAGGGTGATGTTTCTGTGCATTGTGTTGTTGGATTGTGCAAATCAAAATTACCTATCTTTGGATATCATCGACGCCAAGAACCATACTCGTTATATGCATTGTGCTCATACATTTTCTTAGTGTCGACTTGATGTCTGTATATAAAAGAAGGATTGATTGTTCAATGTCAATAGTCAACTGTTAATGTGTTGAAGGCAAGTTACCGATCGATCTCTGAGTATCACCAAAATCATGTCACCTAAGATTTCCACGTGACCATTGACGCCATAATAAATTTGTAAGTCTCGTTGTCATTGTATGTTGATCGACCTACATATTATTTCTTGGAAGGGATATCAATCAAATATATGTGAATAAAGAAACTTGCAAATATCAAATTTTTCTCATGCCACTCATGGATGAAAGACGTTTTTTATAGAGAGCGTTGCACATCATACGAGTCCAGGAAGAACAGTTTGATCAGCAGCAGCAAAAGAGGATTTGGTTGAACTTGAGGAAGATCATGAGGATGTTCGTGGAATTTGTTGCTCACAATTTGTCGGTCAACCAGCTTTGAAGGTTGAAGCATGTAAACAAGCATGCAAGAAAAAAAAATTATTAAAGACAGTCGGTGCATGCATAAATAAATTCTTTGTGGGAAGATTTGAATTATCCGGTGACGTGATATCTATCTTATGACGCCACGGATTCCAACGTAAGAGTCGATTGTTAAAATGAAGCCAAGAGATTTCATCGGGTAACCGCCTTGCTGACTATCGACCATATCCAACATGCCTCTGTCAAAGAATTAAATGGGATGATCGATTTCATTAATGTCTTATTCAGAGAATTTTTCCCACGTATTAGGTATTCTACAGCAGCTGACTAAAGGTTATTATTTCCCAACAGTTCGAGATATTAAATATTTATTGATATGCTTGGAGTTATATGTGGTAAAAGTATGCTAAGTAGAGTCTATAATCATCCGAGGGCTGACGAGAAGCTCCATTATCGACTCTGGACCAAGCGACCGTCGACTACCTACACACCTTGTAGTGTTATATTCTTACAATTCAGTTGATATTTAATTTCTGTCGAGGTCGACCATTCTTCTTTTTGGTTAATTCTTATAGTAATCAAAGAATTTATGTTTATGTAGGATTCATTTTGATTTATTAAAGTGACCCTATGAAGTTAATTAAAATGATGGCGGTCGAAATTAAAGTAGAGTCGAAAATCATTTCATGTTGAGTCTTTTATAAACATGTTGGTTGAGTTAATTGAAAAGCATGTCGGTTAAGTCTTTTAAAAACATGGGTCATGGTAGATGTAAGGTTGGTGGTTTTGTTGTAAATTTTTGAAGTCAATAGAGGGTTAGACGTGAGTCTCTTTTGAGGGAGGAGATCCCCTCTATTTTATGTAAATAAAGGTGGGTTTTAGCCAACAATTTCTAGTCGAGTCTAGTCCAAAGCATCTTGCAGGAATTTCAAAAGATGACAATTACATTCAAGAATATATCATACACCTACACAAAAAAGTGCTCCAATGAGACATGATGAAAGTGTACTTAAACCTCTCGGCATCGAAATGTTGAAACTGTTCCTTCCTGGGTTGTGACCTCAAAAAGGCAGAAGGGAGAGAGATGGTGTGGAATGTCGAAAAGCCAAAAGGCCCTGCATGCCTAAGCCGATGGAGATGAGTTCTGACCTGATGATCTAGGGTGAGGCTTTAAATCAAAAGACCTCGTTACAGAAGAGGAAATTCGACTTCCATTGTGAGAGGGCGAGACTTCAATGGCCTACCACCAGATTAAAGACGGAGGCTCAAGAGTAACGAGTCACAGTAGAGCTTTGTACATGTGTTTCTTCCTATCAAGATAGCGGTTGTTGCAGATGAGTTACCTATGCAGACCGGTATGTATGGTCAACACAAAGAGAGGACTACTTTTGTAGGAGTAGAGACCCAGGATGTTGATGCATATTTCTTTGTTCACTTTGGGATGAAGAAATGTTTTGTTGGTGGGGGAGATGTTGAGGGGGCCACTTGACCTCCTAAATGTCATCATAATTGTATAATTATATAGTTTAAAGGGATAAATGTAACCTTAACAAATGAGTATTTAAAGCGGGTATAACTGCTCCAACCACTCTCAAGATGTATAAATAGTTATCAAAGATGAATTCTAAGTTAGATTGGACATTCCTTAGCACATATTTGTGTTTGATGGTTGTGAGTGAGTGTTTAATATATGTTTGAATGTGATTTGAAAGCCTAGTTTTCAACACATACAAATATGATAACCAAAGATGTAATCACAACAATAATATACAATCCATTAAATTAAGAATCATGTAGATGATTTCCAAGGAAAATAAGAGCAAAGAATTTATACATGTCAAACGTCCATATGAATAATATTAAAATATAATGAAGTGGAAAAAATTCATAACAAACAGACAAAAACTAATAAATAATTATTTAAATATATGTTGCAACTGTAAATTTCTATTACAAGTTTTTCTCAATGCTTAAATAAGAGAGAAACGATCTAATATGAGACATTCCATCCAATTTAAAATGAGTTACTAGAAACATCCCATAAAATATTTATCTTCTTGGGAAGATACATCATGAGTTTTAGAAAAAATGTGATTTTTAGTAGGATTTCCTTGGATATTAGGACCTTTGTTGTACAGGAATAAACACCTTATAACTGAAGGTCTGGGGTTACCAACATACTCATAAAACTTGCAGGAAATCGACTCTAGAGTACAGAAAAGGAAATAAGAGGATATAATAGACTCACCCGATACACGACGGTTGATCCTAGCTTTGTCATCTTCCACCTTGCTTCTCCTTCACCTGTCAAGAGCAAATCCTCCAAATGCAAGATGATACATGTATATAAAAAAGGTTAGATAAATCATATATAGAGTGCTTAATCATAAGTATTCATCAAACCATGATACATGAAAGACATTCAAAACACATATGGAAGAAGGATTCTCTTTATTAACAATAGTGAATGAGTTCAGATTACAACCCAATGCCTGAGACAAGGACTCCTCTGCAACCAAAGGATTCTGAGTTCCACTACTCCAAAGACTTCTGAATAGACACCACCAGCATAACTTTGCTCTCCAAGCATTCTTGATTAACACCCTCCCCAAGGCCTTTATTTATACTTAGTGAAATAAGGCAGTTTCAAGGGTTGAGGAGGTTGAGACAGTTAAGATGGCTATGGTTAAGGGCTTAACAAATCTCAGATAATTGCGATTTATTATTTTTAATGTCAAAGGAAGGTGTACGCGAGTATTAATACTGGCAACTCGCATATGACATGTGAGTTTCTCTAAGGGAATCCCCTGTATAGATCGGTACGTGGGTTGCATTTACAAAGACTCGCGTACAGTACGCGACATGTTGTAGGAAAGGTCGCGTATGTACATGGGTTACATATAGTAAAAGGCGCGTATGACACTTGACATATTCAAAGGTAAAAATAACCAGCTAAATGGATGATAAATGTAGTTCATAACATGCCCATCTATAGTGTTTTAGGAAACCTTCAATCCATAAATGTCATTTTGTGTGCCAACATAGGAAATGTCGGCACTCAGACGGAGAAGTGCCATATGGGTGGATAACAGATGCCCCCTAATGTGTGAGGTCAGAGAGAAACAATGGCCGAAATATATTATAATCTTTATCTTTGGAGAACTCAGAAATCCAGTGGAGCAGAGGTAGTACCTGAAACAAATACATAATAATGTCATATACAAAGTCATATCTAAGGATGCTATGTTCAATATACTTGGAACACTAGCTCCTTTACAATATTTGAGTACATCATATGATACGGGTACTAGACCACGTATATTACAAAGGCCCGGATCAAAGCCACAATATACAATAATGATGAGTCTTCAAAGATCTGGAAGTTGTGTACATAAATGGAACATAATCTTCCGCAAATTAGTCCATAGGTGCAGAACTAAGGTCTTCATAAACAATCCCAAAGAACCAGTACAATCCAAGCCATGTGAATAAATGTAGGCTGAAGTTGAACATGGAAAGGATTCAATAGTTTGTCAATCAATAGGTGATAATTGACAACTGAAGCAAAGGAATTCACCAATGATGAAAGTGAATCTTGAGGTACAATCATCAAAACTCTAGGTCTTCATCATCAGGAAGTACTGAAACGGAACCATGTTGTGATAAGGAAGACAATAGATCCTCCAACGGATCACAAGAGTGACTAGGAACTGGGCAAAAGAAGGGTGAGACACAATAGATAACAGATATAAAAATGATTGGATCAGGATAAAGATCAAACATTGGGTTGAGTCCTTGAATAAAGAGCACGACACAGAGATGACCCAAGGTAACTTTTAACTTATAGATAGAACAACTAGACTTATCTATCATGTAGGAGACATGATCAGATTCCCCAGGTGTAACGGACAAGAGGAGGAGTAGGAAACTCGAAGTAATAGCTGAACAGAAAGTGAACACTGAGACATGGGTATCGAAAAAAACAGAGAGTACTATGTTCAAGGAGGACATGCTACCACTACTGAAAACAAGAGAAACTTCTTCCTTACCTTGTTAAATTTTAACAAGTCCAGGAAAGTCAACTCGGATCCCTCTTCATTTTTTAACAAGCTTGAAGAAAAGGGAAAATAATGCTTGATAGTGTCACTAATTCGTGGATTTAATGAGCCCTAACTAGTACATGCTCAGCTGGTGTTTTCACATTTAGAGAGTCTAAAAAATCCAAAGAAGACTCTAGGGGGGTGCTTTTTCGTCCAATTTAGTCTTCTAAAGCCGAAAAAGTATAAAACTTACCATAGAAGAACTCTATTAACTTTCGTAGAAGAAAAGGTGAACCTTTTTCGTACTTAGTCAGGGAGGTCCAAAAAAGGTTAAATTACCACCTACCCAACGCTCCTTCCAAAACAACCTAAAATATCTTGAGTTTTACGAGTGTGAAGGAAAGCAAGATCACTCGAAAAGATCCATTTCATTACAAGAAATGGGGCTTACAACAATAAACTCATTGCTTTGTTCTTAAGTGTTTAATGAGCATGACAAAGACACAAAGTACACTCGAAATCTTTTTTATGTTTAGGTTCAGAGCACGAAAAAGAGAAAACTAAACTCATACCAGGTGTTCATTTTCCATAAATTTAGTCCCTCAAGTCTGGAAAAGTGATAAACCTATGCCTGAGAATACTCTTCTCAATTCAAAGTATAAAAGAGAGGGATCCTTTCTCGTATTATTCCCATGGTCCGAGAAAAAGATAACCTACCACCGATGCGGATGCCCATTCACATATTCTTAATGAGCTTGAACAAACAAGTTAACTCGGCAGTCAAGTCTATTTTGAAGGAGTCAGACCTGGGCCTAAAGAAAATCCATAAGGGCATGGAGTCCTATAAAGGGATAGCTTGTAAAAAGAGATTCCAAAGAAACTCTATTTGGCATGAAAAATAGCTAAAGAGGATACCCCTATACCTGAAACAGTTGCAGCATGAGTATCAAAGGACAATATAGGTTTTAAAGGAAGATACTCATGAAAAAAGGGTCCTATCCACAAAAGAACAATGGTAAAAACAAGGAACTAATAGTTTATAATACCATAGTCCATGGCAAAATGTCGATTGCTAAGGTTAATGTGGGTTGAGTGTAAATGCCAAAAATGCATTGGAAATGACAAAACCACCCTATTGGAGCAAAAAACACCTTATAATGATGAAAAACTTGTTTCAAGGCAAAAAAGAAAAATAGGATTAGTTGAATAGATTTCAAACTATAGGAAAAAACCTACTTTGAGAAATAAAATTTCTATAAATAGTTCAAAATAAAAAACAAAACTCACCATTTGAATTTTTAGCCATAAGAAGCAAGTTTTTACCTCTACCTTCATTCGATTATTGTGGACAATCTAGTGGACGAAATCAAATTCCACAAGTTGCAGGTAAGCCTACACCCCGAGCTCTTCATTTTGGTCCTAGCAATTATTAATTTTGAGTCCTAATTTCTGCATTAAAAGCATCCTAAAGCATGTCACGACGCGTACGTGGGTTCACAGTGTAAAGACTCGCGTACACGCGTTCTATACGCGGGTTTCCTTTAGAGATAGTCACGTACAGTACACGACATGTATAACTAGACAGTCGCATGTACTGCGTGAAGGATAAAAATAAATAAATTAAAATCTATTGTGAAATTAATGAATCAAATTACTTGTTTTGCTAGGTGTGAAGATGGTGTTGGAATGGAGGGAATGGAAACATGAAACAATGGACCAAGAAGCGCTCCAAAGTGCACCCACCATACATGCATTGCGAACTAGTGGGTTATTAAAGTTCTTTTGCACATCACCCATGCGGGTCAATGTCCACCTATTGGAGTTCATGATAAACTATTGGGATCATGATTTGGGGATGTTTGACCTATAGGGTGAGACTTTGGAGGTTACTACTGAGGACATGCATTTCATTACTGGTCTATCACGATGAGGAGCACCGGTCAACTTAGAGGGCATTGGCAGGGGCGGTGACCCTTTAAGTGTCTAGAACTACATAGATGTGTTTTGCACACTAGGTACCCACAAGAGAGGGAGCTGTGTCCCTATTGCACATATCCGTGACTTTACATTACAGGTACTGACTAGCACCATCGTGAGGATTGCAGGATCCTCTTCATTACATTTGGCTACATAGAACCAAATGAGGTTAGCGGTGGATTGTATGCATGGTGCCCTCTATGATTGGTGTTTGGGAGTTGTCCCTATCATGAAAAGACAACTCTCTGATTGCAAGAGAGGAAGGCGAAAGAACTTTGGTTATTCTAGCATATTGGTTGCCTTCTTCTTCGAGAAAGTACCAGGGTTGAGCCCTGCCATACCTCTACCAATTCGTTCTCCATGTCAGCCGAGGCTGAGCAGATGGGGAGACATCTTCCTCTATGAAGGAGGAGGAGACATAGTGCATAGTGTATACGATGATGATTTCTATATTTGGTGGGATTGATAGCTACCGACACTAGAGCAGTTTCCATATGCCAGCATGGATTTTCAAGGTGACCCAGAACTTATCCTCCCTCCAAAAGGAGCATGGGGAGAGCCAGGTAATCAATTTTTAATTTTTTAAAATTTTTTTATGATTTTTTAAAATAATAGATATATACATATATGTACAAGTCTTAATATTATAAACGTGTCAAAATGTAGATATTGGAACGGTCTACCCTGAGGGGCATCCACGCATGTTTGTTCATCCTGTCATAGGCGAAGACCCGGGGATGATTAGGATTCTAGAGGGGAAGCTGGCCAGGCTTACCCAAAGAGTTCCCACCTTGTGGATAGAGCATATCCCGACTGCCATGCAGGAGTTCATTGTTGGGGTTCCACCTATCTGGTTATGCCTTTTGAGGTGAGTAGCCAGAGCAGTTCTGGTATACATAGATGCTATGGAGGCTGCCGAAGCCGAAGAGGCTGAGGAAGCCAGAGTACAGAGAGACCATGGGGACCAACGTGGTCCAAGTGACCAAGGTGGTCCTGCTTATATATACTACATTTTGATGGACTGAGATCCACATTTTTGTATATTTTTGTATATTATACAGTTGTGACGGGATCTAAGGATCAGACTCGACCTATCTATGGACAAATATTTTACATATATATATATATATATATATATATATATATATATATATATATTGTTGTCGGTTTATTTACAAGTGTTTTTTATGTGCATGCTATATATTTTTATGAAATGTGTGTTAGATGCCAATCTAAAATGTAATTAGCATATGCATCAGTCAATGAATTCTGATTTCGTGGAATGTGATTGAATATAATAACTTCAAAATTTCTTTCCAATAACTGAATTTGCATGAGCTGACGTAATAGAATAGGATTTCGTACCTGATAAGCTCGATTGAGCTGGGAGACCACCAGCTGAGAGTCTAAATGGACCTTGAGCTGGGTGATACAACGTGACAAAGCATCCCATAGGAGCTCAATTATAGCCCTATACTCAGCAACATTATTAGAGGCAAGACCTAAACAAGTGCCTCCTGCGGCAACTAGTTGTCCCGAGGGAGAGTAAATGACCCACGCTGCTGAAGCTAGATTACAAGTGTGGCGACTGGCGCCATCTACGAACCCTATATACCTTTCAGAAGACATCTGCAACAACCAGTAGATGGTATAAAAAACAAAACCGACAACCTAATGTACATAAAAATACATAAAATTACAAGAAAAAGTGCTAAGCCTAAGCATAGTACTTCTTCAGGTAGAGCCCATTTCTAGGCTTAGGCAGCTTGTTCCCATCAAAATCAATTAACTCATATGCACCATTTTTCAAGACTTTCGACACAACATAAGGTCCTAACCACATAGCCTTGAATTTTCCTACTCCCAGGGGTTCTTTGTCTTGGTCCCAAAGCAAGACAAGTTCCCCCTCAGAGAAAACCCGAGGTTTGACTAATTTATCATATTGAGTTTTGACCCTATTCTTATGAGTTTGATTAGCGGTCAGTGCATCTCTACACTATTCATCAAGGTGTTCTAAATGTACTAGACATTCCTCAAGATCTGTCGTATCAGGTAACACATGAATAGCTATCTTTAAAGACGGGATTTTACACTCAATCGAGGTAACTGCTTCCACTCCATGAATGAGTTGGAAGGGGGAGAAACCCATAGCAGTTTTTACTTTAGTTCAGTAGGCCCAAAGAGCAGGATATAGCATGATGTGCCAGTTAGAACGGGCTGCATCAATTGTATGTTTAAGAATAGTCTTTAAAGTCTTGTTTACAGCTTCAACCTGACCATTTGCTTGCCGATAGTATGAAGATGAATTTTCTTGTCTAAATTCGAGCATAGTGGTCAGTTCCGTCATCATGCTATTTTGAAAATGATTGCCATGGTTAGTGACAATCACTTTGGGTATACCAAACCATGCTATAAACTGATTGAATACGAAGAAATCTGTTGTTTCCCTGTCGACTTTAAAAGTAGGCATTGCCTTTGCCCATTTCGTAAAATAGTCAATAGCGACAATGATGTATTTATGCCCCCCAGCCGAGGCTGGGTTGCATGTCATGTAATCAATCCCCCATTTCATAAAGGGGCCTACCGAGATGATGGAAAATAACAGAGCAGGATGTGAGCGCATTTTCCTGGTGTTAAGCTGACAAGGATGACAGCGCTTCACTGCTTCCACACAATATTTGAAGATCGTGGGCCAGAAATAACCGGCACGTAGTATCTTCTGGGCCATTGCTAACCCAGATAAATGACCCCCACATGCTCCACTATGGGAATCATTCAGGACAATATTTTCTTCCTCATGGGTAAGGCATCGACGCAAAATGGAATCTACCCCTCTTCGATATAATGTATCTCCTATGATGAGGTAGTTCTTGGCATGAAGGTGTAATTCGCGTCGTTCCTCCCATGAGGAAGCTGCAGGGTAATTCAAAGTCTGGAGATATATAAGAATATCCCCATACCAAGGATCAGAGGTTGATATCAAGAAGATATGCTCATCTGGGAATGAGTCATCTTCAATGGCTACATCTTCTTTAGTAGGAAATTCTGCTATAAGCTCAACAAAAACTAAGGACTTCTTAGACTTAGCGGAGTGAAAATCCAAGTCAAACTCTTGAAGAATGACTATCCATTTGTTAAATTTCCCCCCAACAATCCATCAGGATAAAACATATTGAAATGGATTCACATCCGCCACTACTATTGTGGTCCTCAGTAAAATGTAGTGACGTAACCTATGAACAGCATAAACAGCTGCTAAGGCTAATTTCTCAACGTGGGAATATTTAAGTTCAGGTTTGGCCAAAGCACAACTAAGATAATAAATGACATGCTCTACAAGATGATCATCCTCCTGGACTAATACTACCCCAATGGTCGACTTAGATGCGGCCAGATATAATATAAAATCCCTAGAATAATCTAGCAGACGCAATAAGGGTGTCGACAACAAATATTTTTTCAATGCCTTGAAAGCAAGTTGTGTGCTTTCATCCCATATAAATGGGGTGTCCTGTTTGAGCTGGTGCATGAAACTCTTAGTAATCTTGGCATAGTTAACAATAAAACGTCGAAGAAAATTAGACTTTCTTTGCAGGCTTTGAAGTTTCCTGATAGAATGAGGAGGAGGCAGATTTACAATGGCCTCGACTTTTAATGGATCCACCTGGATGCCTCTACTAGAGACAATGAACCCGAACAATATTTCTGACTCGACACAGAATACACACTTGTGGGGATTCAAGTAGATTTTATAATGTTTGCATCTCTCAAATATCAACCATAAATGATCTGGATGTTGGATCCTCTTACGAGAATGTGCAAGCAGATCATCAAGGTATGGTTCAACAATGGCTTTAATATCATGGAAGGAAAAGTTCATAGCCTGTTGAAAGGTTGCCCCAACATTTTTCAATCCAGAGGGCATTTTATTGTATGCAAAGGTACCCCAAGGACAAATGAAAGCAGTTTTATGTTGGTCTTCCGGTTTTATTTGAATTTGATTGTATCCGAAGAAACCATCCATAAACGAAAACACCTCACTTCCCGCACAAGCATCTATGATCTCGTCTATAAATGGCATGGGATAGTTGTCCTCAGGACAGGATTTATTCAGGTCTCTAAAGTCAGTACAAATGCGGATAGTCCCTTGCTTCTTATCAATAGGAACAGGGTTGGACACCCATTCTGTCAAAGCTATGGGATAGATAAAACCAACCTTCAACAACTTTTCAACTTTCTCCTTCACAACTGCTGCTTTGCGTGGTTTAACCGGTCTTAAATTTTGTCGAACTAGTTTGGCATCAGGATATGTTCAGATTTCATGTTCAACAATCGATGGATCAATTCCTGGCATCTCCTCATATGACCAGGCAAAGACATCACATAATTCCTTAAACAGGGCAGTATAGATAGCAATCTCTTCAGGAGAGCAATTTTCCCCTATGTATATGTTTTCCACAACATCAGGATTTATAGAGATGTTAATAGGTATAGTGGTGGGAATATTTGTCATATTCCCCTCGGCAAACATTCCTTCCCTGGGTAAGGGATTGATAGGTGTGTCAACATCTTCTGACAGTCTCAAACGAAACTCTTCATTTTCTATTTTACTTAGTTCTGGAAGAAAATAGGATCGATGGTGAATATCCTCACAAATATTACTGTGTCCACTCATGGCTTCCAAGATGGCTTCATCAGAAGGTAAAAATATGTCTAAACAATTGATAGAGTGCAAAGAGTTTTCTATCCATAAAGGCAAATAGAATTCTTCTAGATCTTCCGAGACTGTTAGAGGATCTAGAATAGGATCAATAGTGGTTTCAGTGATAGCTTGGTAAGCTACCTCCACTGTTGATAAGGGCATTTTCAGTTCGTGGGGGGAAGGGTGTTGGAGCAAGGTCCCGCAGCTACAAAAGAAGCTTCCAGTTTAGCGGATAGACAGTTTTTGCAGAGAAAAGATAAGGTAGAGCTACGACGCCATAGCATGTTTCCAGCTGCAGATCAGAGCCGAAAACCATGACTGTTGCGACAGAAAAGTCAAAGGAGATGACGGTACCTGAGCGGTCGAGAAGAAAGAGCTCACCCACTGCATTGAAGGTAGCGGCGGAAGACACGAGGGCTCAGCTACCCTCATAAAGGAAAATAAGCAACAAGGCCGAGGTATTGAAGACGAAGAATAGAAGCAGGAAGTGGTGCACAGTACCCATGATCGGTGTCGGGAAGCATGGAAGACCACAGAGAGGTGTGGTGTGATGGAAAGCGGCTACCTCAAGTACAGATAAGCCGACTGTCACTAGTTAGGGTTTTGGGTTACTGTTGGGACAGGCCCACAGTGTTGTAATGGCGAGACCTTCGGGCCGCCTATAAAGAGATGTATTTTTGTATTCTAAAGGGTTGGTTAGTTAGTTAGTTGTTGGTCAGTTGTATAGGAGCCAAGCTCTGGTTCTGTTATTAGTTGTAGTTATCTTAATGTAACCAGTAGCTGGCTCTTGGAGAATGCATGTAACGATCCGCAGGGATCGACAGAGAGGGAAGAGTATATTGTAAGAGGTGCAATATAGAGAAGAGAAAAGATCTAAGAAAGAAGGGCTCTAGGCTGTGTGCGGAGTTACCTAGAAGATCTTGAGCTGCATATGCAGTGCAGCAGAACTGTGTTTACCTTCCCCTGAGCTATAATAGAAACACAGTTCTATGGACATAACTTCCATCCAGGAGGTGAACCACATTAAAATCGAGTGTTGTGTGATTGATTTATGTGTTGTGTTTAATAGTTGCATATATCAGTTATTTCATGAACCTTGCTTACAGTTAATGTATGTATGCGTTATTCAGTTTATAGCACTATAGAAGTAATTGCAAGTTGAAATCCTTAAGAACTTTGTATAAAAGTATACCTATGTTTCAGTTCTTATAGTTAAGAATCGCAGAGGTAAGCAACCTTGTATGTTGAGCCCCGTAAGTCGGAGCAAGTAGTACTAAGTACGCGGAGCCGCAATAATAGGATATCGCAGAGAGGCGATATCGCACCAGCAGAGAAGCTGCGGTGCGCTGCGGTTGAGGATCTAGCGTAGGAGGGAGTTGCGTGCGGTCCGAGGCATGGCGATGTGATAAGGGTTGGAGTCATCGCAAATAAGAGGAAGTGCGCATCACACAGATAGAAATCTCGCAGGCTAGAAGAGCTACGAGACCCCCAAGCTGCCACAGAACCTGGTCAAAGACACTTGAGTCTTTGGCCAACCCATTAGAATCACTTTGGGTGAGAATTCAAGCCGCTCCGCGGTCTGTCGCTGAAAGGGCCAGTGAGCTAGGGGTGTTGTTGGTTAAATACAGTAAACCCGGGTCTGCCCAGCGACCAACAAATGGTTCCGTTGCCAATTTTGAACAAACTGAGCATTGATGTTCTGGTGGCGGCCTACTAGAGACAAACTCAACGAGTGGGTTTGGTCTAAGGAGAAAGGGTTTTCTGAACAAGAGAACAAGAGTCCTAGACTGAGTACAGAGGCCTGGTTACAAAAACATATCGTTATAGACCTGCATGCGATATTTTTTGCAACCTTTGGAAACGAGCTTTACAACTGGTTATCAAAGTTGACTGACACAAGCAGACTCAAGAAGAAAAGAAACATTATCTGGACACCAGAGTTGATTCAGACTGTGAAGAACCTTGATAATCCCATTACGAGAGCAGTAGAATTCTGGCTTGTGAGTGTGCTAGAAGGCTTCATCATAGAGTTTGCAGTTGACTAGAGAAAAAGTTTCAGCGAGGCTGAGCGCTACTTCTTCAAAGGATATCGTGGTAAGTACCTAAAATATTTAAACTTGTCCATTAAGATGCTATTACATGAAAAAGGAACAATGGATCTAGTTTCAGATGAATAAGTAAAGATAGTAATGTCACAAGAGTTTCAAAGTGATCTTGATGACATTGGATGAACACGTAGTGGAAAGAAATATAAAGTAGATTTAAGATCTCACATATTTGAAGATAGTTCAGATAATACTAGACAACAGAGTCATAGTGCCACAGAAGGAATAGAGGGGGGTATCCCTTACCACCCTTACACCCCACAGAAATAGACTGGGACTCAGAACAATCCCATAGGAACTCTAGCCAGTAGCTCACAGACAGTACCTACTGCCACTACATCACCTTCAGCTACACCGCCGAGTGGTAGTAGCACAGCAAATCAACATCCACCGTGTAGAAATAGAATGGGGGATGATATGAAGCTACCTATCTTTAAGGGTACGGGGGCAGAGGACCTGGAGCAGCATTGGTTTCTCTGTGAAGCCATGTGGACCATTAAAACCATCAATGACGATAATATTAAACTTGTACAGTTGGTCACCACACTAAGAGATCGAGCCTTAACATGGTATATGAAGTATACCACAGTACCCAGAACACTTGTCCAGATCAAGACCGCCATGATTAAAGAGTTTAAGAAACCTAAGTCTGAGTCACAATGCATTACAGAGCTTAAGGACATCAAACAGTTACCTACAGAGTCGGTGTGGGACTTTGATCAGAAATTCAAAGCCCTTATAGACCAAGTCAGCTTTGAGTTTGCGCCAAAGCAGCATAAGGAATGGTTTATTGCAGCGCTGCTCCCTCACATCAGACTACTATTAATGCAGCAGAAAATCCAGACGCAGGATGATGCGTTGGAGATGGCGATGAAATTAGAGGCTTCACCTCTAGTGGAAACCAGCACAGGCATGACAAATCTACAAAACCAGTTGGCTAATCTCACGTTACAGCTGCATGAACTTAAGAAAGGGAAAGAGGTTGTGCAAGACATATGGTGCGTAAGGTGTAAAGTACAAGGCCATACTAAAGACAACTATCTAGTCTTTGTAGAATATATAGCAACAGGGGCTCCTAACCCCTTACCATAGACCCACGGGCCATGGTGTGAAATATGCAAAACACGAGGACATCTACCTCAGCAGTGCCCTCTACTTCAGAAGTACGTGCAGACACCTAAGAACTTATACTACATCTTCTGTAAGTCTGTAGGCCATGATGAACATGATTGCCAAGACTATGATCTCATGGTCGGGAGCAAGCAAGACATGTACAGAGTCGAATCAGAAACACAGGGTCTAGTAGTAGGACCATAGCATGATCCGGCTTATGGAGGCCGTGGAGGAGGATTTAGAGGACGAGGATGTGGAAGAGGCTTTGGCCATGGAGAAGGCTTTGGTCCTGGTCGCATACCAGTTACTTGCTACAACTGTGGAGTTGTAGGACATTACGCTCAGGACTGTCAGAGTCCTACCACCACCTGTAACTATTGTAAATCTTATGATCATACTATAGAGGAATGTCCTACTTTGATAGCTAAGATCAGGGAACCTAAGCCAGTAGTACACCAGAACATCCAGCTTATTGCTACTGAGCAGGAAGAGCCAGAACCAAGAGTCAACATTGTGACTCACAGCAGTGTTTCCACCAATGGGACATCGCAGGATACCGAAGAGAACATAGGTCAGGAGTGAGTGTGCAGAGCTCCTAACAAAGCAACACCAATTGACCTGCAGAAGAACAAACAGACATTTCAGGAAGCTAAGACTTTCTTTGATGACCCTATGCAATCAGGATCGCAGGTACCTCCATCTAGGGGAGTACTGCAGCAAGCACCTTGTGGCGTTATCCTTGTACAGATACCGCAGGCTACCACATCGGACACATGCGATGAGGACGAGATGACAGGAAGTGTACAATCCTTCCTACGGAGTTGTTTAAAACTCGTGAGAAATGAGCAAGCTATCAGAGAAATTCAGTGCATCATAGATTAGTGTCAGCCATCTTCTTCTGTGAGCAGTACCTAGCGTGTTGTTCATAATATTACGGGACATACAAGAATAGGAAGAGAGATGCGACTCACAGCACAGATTGGAGAATTCGAAATGGATGAGGTGATCCTAGATATAGGATCAGACGTAAATGTTCTGACTAAGCAGACATGGAAATAGATGGGTAGCCCTAAGTTAGTCAGATCGCCTATCCATCTGAGATTAGCTAATCAGCAGCGGGTATCACCCCTGGGTCGATTACCGCAGGTGCTAGTTGACATTGACAGAGTTCGCAGCTTTGTGGACTTTGAAGTTATAGAAATCATTGGCGATAGTAGACCATATCCAGCACTACTAGGCATTGATTGGGCGATCGGTAACATGGCCGTTATCGACCTAAAGAGAAGACAAATGACCTTTGAGGATGCGTAGATCTAGGTCATCGCACCGTTGGATCCTTTTCAGGGTCCTAGATATATTGAACCTATCCGAGCAGAGGAAGAGGCATGTACCATAGACAGTCTCGATCAAATTACTGCGAACCAGAGCGACTACATCAATTCTACCACAGAAGGGAACATTAGTTGGCGATGTGACAGCTCATGTGCATCAGATTCAGATGTTGGTCTAGAGAATTGGCAGAATAGACTTCACGAAGTCTCAGCGTGCCGATGCGCATACCTGACTAAGTCACTGCGATGGATTGCCGCAGAGATCAATGAGATTCCATCGTTTCATGGTCTAACGGATATCCAGGACTTTATCAAGCAGTTTGAACAACAAATTCCTCACGAGCAGAGGATCGCAGCTATGGACCTTGTAGTATGAGCCACATCTGCAAGATGGTGGTATGCACATAAAGAGAATATCTCATCATGGGATGATATTAAGAGACTAATGGCGATCAGATTTTCTATCGACAGAGAGTATGTCCAGCAAAAATATACAGGAGAAAGTGACCCCATGTCACATATTCAGACATGTGAACATAATTGGTCGGACATTCCCAAGGATGAATGGGTTCTCTGATTCATTCACACTTTGGACACAGTTCCAAGGAACTGGTACATAGAGACTGAACTGCGCAAGGGAACAACTACATGGCCACTTATGATAGATAGCTTTCTACTCACCTTCGCTTTTGAATCTGAGTACCCAAGTGTTGACCAGGCCCTAGATATAATAAAGATCAAGATATTTGAGGATTGTACCTTATCAGTACAGACTCAGCCTGAGTGGGCCATTCAGTTAAAAGATGCGCTTGAGTGCTATAACTTTGAAGCAAAACCAGAGGATGAGGATGAGGATCCTCGCAACACCAACATTCCGAAGTCAGAAGGGACCCGCGATGTTGAGGGACCACAATTAGAAATTCCAGCAATCACAGAGCCCATCAAGATTAAAAATATCAATATTGGCACAGACACAGAACCAAAGTTTGCCTCTATTGGAGACTATTGGAACAATGAAACAGTCAGACAGATTGCAGACTTGCTACATGACTATCATGACCTATTTCCCACCAAGTTTACAGAGATGAAGGGAATAGTCGGAGACTTGGGAGTAATGAGGATACCATTGAAGGAGGATGCTCGACCAGTCAAGCAGCGTCCATATAGATTAAATCCGCGCTACAAAGAAAAAGTTAAGGATGAGATCGATAAGATGCTAGCAGCAGGCATCATTGAGCCCATAGAAGAGAGCGAATGGGTTAGTCCCATGGTCGTACAAGAAAAGAAAACTAAAGGAGACATCAGGATCTATGTCGATCTGCGTAAACTCAACGATGCATCACTTCATGATCCATTTCCAACACCGTTCACTAATGAAGTGTTAGACAACGTCGGAGGACAGGAGGTCTACTCCTTCACTGATGGCTTTTCAAGCTATCACCAGATCAGAATCCATCCAGAAGATCAATCCAAGACCACCTTTGCAACAGAATGGGGCTCATTCCAGTATACGGTAATGCCCTTTGGTCTTAAGAATGCACCAGCTGTCTTTTCTAGAGTAGTAGTTGCTGTGTTTAAAGAATACATCCATAAATTCTTAGAATTTTATTTTGATGATTGGACTGTATTTGGATTAATTGACAAGCACATAGGAGATTTAAGACTGATGTTAGAGAAATGTAGGCAGTACCAGATTTCTCTGAACTTGAAAAAATGCATATTCTGTGCGCCATTTGGTATTTTGTTGGGTCACATTGTTTGCAGACAAGGCTTGATGGTAGATCCCACAAATATTTCCATCATCATAAATCTTCCAGCACCTAACTCAGTCAAACAATTGAGAACAGTACTTGGCCATACCGGGTACTACAGAAAATTCATCAAGGGATACACAAAGATCACAGCGCTGATGGAAAAACTGCTAAAGAAAGATATAAAATTCCTATGGAATGAGGAATGTCAGCAGAGTCTAGACACACTTAAAGAGAAGATGGTTACAACACCCATCTTAGTATTTCCAGACTAGATTAAGCCGTTTCATGTACATGTGGATGCATCGGGCATCGCACTAGGGTTTTTTTTAACGCAACCAGGAGAAGGGGATATTGATCATCCTATTGCATACTCCAGTAGAAAGGTATCGATAGCAGAAAAGAACTACACCACAACAGAAAGAGAAGGCTTAGCTATGGTGTATGCGCTGTAGAAGTTCAGGCACTACCTATTGGGTGCCTCGTTCAAGATGTTTACTGACCATTCCGCATTGAGGTATCTGATCAATAAGCTAGTGTTAGGGGGGAGAATTTGCAGATGGTTACTCCTCTTTCAGGAGTATGATTTTGAAATCATTGTGAAACCAATAAGATTGAACGCCTGACCTGATCATCTGTCAAGGATAGACTCAGGAGAAGAACTGAGTAACCTAGAGGATAATTTGTCGGATGCGCAGTTGTTTTCTATCCAGATCACAGACGAATACTATGCTGATATCATTCACTTTCTCACTACAGGATTAGCGCTTGATGAGTTTACTAAGCATCAAAAGAAGCAGTTAGTTGTTAAAGAAGCAGACTTCAAACTGATTGCAGGACAATTATACAAGCTAGGTCTAGATGAAGTCTTGCGTAGATGTGTGATGCCACATGAAAAAGACGCTATCATCAAAGAGGCACATTCAGGAACCGCAGGAGGTCATTTCGGAAAGCCGACTGCGCAAAAAATCCTAGCTGCAGGATTGTGGTGGCCGCATAAGGACACTAAGGACTTTTGTAGATGCTGCAATATCTACCAGAGGGTAGGAAAACCCTTGCGACGAGATGAAATGCCACTGCGACCGCAGGTCATGCTACGTGCATTTGACAGGTGGGATATAGACTTTGTGGGTCCTATCAACCCACCAGGAAAACGCACTGGTGTGAGATATATCATCACTGGCACAGAGTACCTCACCAGGTGGGCAGAGGCCAAAGCAGTAAGAAATTGTGATGCTGCTACAGCCGCACAGTTTCTTTTTGAAAACATCATCAGCAGATTTGGATTCCTAGTAGTTTTGATGAGTGATCAAGGTACACACTTCTTAAACCACACTATTGAGGCCTTGATGGAAGAATTTTAGATTCAGCACCATAATAGCATTCCCTACCACCCACAGGCTAATGGTACGGTGGAGGCCTTTAACAAGATTTTAGAAAATGCTCTTACAAAAATCTACAATAGCCAAAGGAATGATTGGGACCTCAGAGTTAACGCTGTATTATGGGCGTATAGGACCACATGCAAGAAACTTACAAGACATACACCTTTTAGTTTGGTGTATGGACAGGAGGCTGTTATGCCCATGGAGTATATTCTTCCCAGTTTAGGAATCGCTCAAATCACTGAGATGGCTGATGCAGACACAGTGGATGAAATGCTAACACAACTGCTTGCCTTAGAGGAAGACATATTCATCACCAGCTTCCATTAGAAAGTGCAGAAGGCACGAGAAAAAGATTGGCATGACAGACACATTAAGAGTAAAACCTTTCAGATCGGAGACCTAGTACTCCTCTATGACAATAATTTTATTAAGTTTCTAGGGAAGTTCAAGACGCATTAGCTGGGGCCATATCAGATACAACAAGTTACAGAGGGAGGTGCTGTTTAGCTTAGCAAATTGAATGGGGAGCTTCTTCCCACATTGATCAATGGCAGTAGGCTCAAGCTTTATACTGACAACCACCCCACCTCTCAACCCTAACTCAGAGTCACAAGAGGTGCAGATGTCCAGTGTAGTTGAAAGGAGGCATCGCACCGGGAATTAGTCTACACTAGCAGGTATTCTAAGTACAAGGAGGTGCATAAGCACGGTTCATTTTGCGCAAGTCATCAGTGGCTTGGAAAAAAAAAATTAAGTTTAAGTTTGTTTTGAGCAGAGGATGAGGTGTTGCATCGCAGCAAGGCGATGTCTCCCCATGCCACGTACCCACTTTCACAAAGAGACAGAGGGCTATTCAAGTCACCTTCTGACAGAAAGTTAATGAAGAAATGATCGGTATATCTTACCGTGGATTTGGCAGTAGTGTAATAAATTTTTCCAGATTTGGTAAATCTTCGATGAGACCGGTGCCTGTACGCACACACTTCGAGGGAAATTTGATCAGATTTCAGCATTTATTGAGGATCGGATGATGGGAGTGGTCTCGTCCAAGCAATTAATACGACCAACGGGTTCAGTCTAGATGACCGTTGCGTCCGGGATTATAGCCTTCGCCATAAAAGCAGAAATTATTCATTCGGGAGGGTTACATTTGCAAGAATTCAAGAGCCGAGAGTTATAGAGTGCATCGATCAGTTTCCCTGTGCAGAACTAATCCCATTACAGAGTGCTGTGATTTCCAGAAATTGCAGCCATTGCACATCCAGCGTTTTACACTGAGTGGGTTCTATCCGAGGAGGAACCTTTAGAAGAAATGCTGAGACGTTTCGACCCTGGTGGCCGTATATCCGCTATGACGACGTCGCCCAGGTTTGTGAAATTAGGAATATCACAGGTAAGACAATTTCCAAGGATGAGGAGTCAAGCGTAGGATGTAGAAGATGTCATCAAAACCTCTTCTAAAGAGAAGAAGAAAGCCGAGCCGATCCCTGAAGATAAGAAAACAGAGCGGCGGAATGATGAGAATAAATCTCCTGCTAGGAAGAAAGTAAAAATGAGAAAAAGAAAGCAACGGGAGAAGGAAGGTGACCTATCTCATCAGCTAAGAGAAGAACAAGAGGTTCCAAAGGTCAGGAATGAAAATATGCGGAACCCAAGCAGTGTAAATACCTGGAGCGAGTTGCTGAGAGGAAAAGTGAAAGGGAAAACAAACCGAACAAGCAGAACTTCAAGATGTAGAGAAAGGCTTATTCTCGGAATGAAATTCCTGGTTTGTATACCTTTCGTATAAGTAGGCTCCAGACTGAATGAAATGTTTGAGAAGGCTGGAAGATACATATTTTCCTTGTGATAAAAGTTCTAACCCAGATAAAAAGGAAAGGATATCTGTGGAAGACTTCTCAAGACCTGGAGATCTTTAAAAGGTCTCAAGAGGGACGAGAGCGAGAGCATAACTAAGGGAAGGAAAGATAAGAGAACCCATCGAACTAAGCTACAGAAACTAAAAAGAACGCATCGAAGCTATGGAGAACGAAGTCGCAAGACTTCAGGATAAGTTTCAACGGACTTCGCAGGAAGCCAAGGAGAAGCTACAGTAGGAGAAGCCCGCTGGTAGTGGCTCGGGGATGAGCCACAAGTAAGTGTTAGGGGACTATTGGAGCAGGGTCCCACAGCTATAGAAGAAGCTGCCAGTTTAGTTGATAGACATTTTTGGCGGAGAAAAGATAAGGTAGAGCTACGACGTCGTAGCATGTTTCCAGCTGCAGATCAGAGCCAAAAACCATGACTGTTGGGACAGAAAAGTCAAAGGAGACGACGGTAGCTGAGCGGCCAAGAAGAAAGAGCTCATCCACTGCATTGAAGGCAGCGGTGGAAGACAGGAGGGCTCAGCTACCCTCATAAAGGAAAAGAAGCAATGAGGCCAAGGTATTGAAGACGAAGGATAGAAGCAGGAAGCAGTGCACAGTACCCATGATCAGTGTCGGGAAGCATGGAAGACCGCAGAGAGCTGTGGTGTGACGGAAAGAGGCTACCTCAAGTACAGATAAGCCGACTGTCACTAGTTAGGGTTTTGGGTTACTGTTGGGACAGGCCCACAGTGTTGTAATGGCGAGACCTTTTGGGTCGCCTATAAAGAGATGTATTTTTGTATTCTAAAGGGTTGGTTAGTTAGTTAGTTGTTGGTTAGTTGTATAGGAGCCAAGATCTGGTTTTGTTATTAGCTGTAGTTATCTTACTGTAACCAGTAGCTGGCTCTTGGAGCATGCATGTAATGATCCGCAGGGATTGACAGAGAGGGAAGAGTATATTGTAAGAGGTGAAATATAGAGAAGAGAAGAGATCTAAGAGAGAAGGGCTCCAGGCTGTGTGCGGAGTTAACTAGAAGATCTCAAGCTGCATATGCAGTGCAGCAGAACTGTGTTTACCTTCCCCTGAGCTATAATAGAAACACAGTTCTGTGGACGTAACTTCCATCTTGGAGGTGAACCACGTTAAAATCGAGTGTTGTGTGATTGATTTATGTGTTGTGTTTAATAGTTGCATGTATCAGTTATTTCATGAACCTTGCTTATAGTTAATGTATGTATCTGTTATTTAGTTTACAGCACTATAGAATTAATTGCAAGTTGAAATCCTTAAGAACTTTGTATAAAAGTCTACCTATGTTTCAGTTCTTATAGTTAAGAATCGCAGAGGTAAGCAGCCTTGTATGTTGATCCTCGTAAGTCGGAGCAAGTAGCACTAAGTACGTGGAGCCGCAGTAATAGGATATCGCAGAGAGGCGATATCGCACCAGCAGAGAAGCTGCGGTGCACTGCGGTTGAGGATCTAGCATAGGAGGGAGTTACATGTGGTCCGAGGCATGGCGCTGCGATAAGGGTTGGAGTCATCACGAG
>LPNX010271308.1:501074-534783 GCA_001517045.1 Pseudotsuga menziesii | reverse complement strand
CACATTTTTTCAGGTATTTCTTGTTTTTGGGGTAGCGGGGTCCATCAAAAGTATGCAGTGTGGGTACTCATTGGATGCGGAATCAAATTCCACATCCAAGGAGCTCTCCCGATCGAAATTTGAGTAAAAACACAATGAGATATGTCAAAAATACGAACAAAAAAGTAGTTTTTTTTAATGACAAATATGCCAATTCAACCATTATGGTTGACTTATTTTATTGAAATCCTATTGGTTCTTGAATTCCAACTCACAAAAACTTATTTTGGCACGTTTTCTTATAAGGCCCATTTTAGACCCCAAATTTCCTCTAATGAGGAAGTGCGCATCACACAGATAGAAATCTCGCAGGCTAGAAGAGCTGCGAGACCCCCAGGATGCCACAGAACCTGGTTGAAGACACTTGAGTCTTTGGCCAACCCATTAGAATCACTTCAGGTGAGATTCAGGTCGCTCTGCCGTCTGTCACTGAAAGGGCCAGTGAGCTAGGGGTGTTGTTGGTTAAATATAGTAAACTCGGGTCTGCCCAGCGACCAACAAAGGGAGAACCCAAGGATCATTCCTATCGACAACCGTAGCTATGGACCTCCCCACACTAGTAGAACCAATATAATTAACTGGGGCTGGAAGATCAAATGTGCCCATCAGTGATGTGTACATTCCATCCCCCAAGCTCTATGCAGCAGGTTTGACCTGATCAACTAATGGCACAGTGGACTCATTAGACTCTAAACAGTCTTTTTGAGTAAAATCAAGTTGGTCAATAGTAACCAACTTGCCCTCATGTGGAAAAACCACTACATGAAAGACAATCGACGCAATAGTGGACATCGCATAAGTCCAATTTCTTCCCAGAAGTAGATTATAGTCCAAGGGTGCATCAATTACTTCTACTTCAATAGACACTGCTTTCCCTACCAACTTAATTTCAAAATCCAGCAAGATACCATGCGAATGGAAGGATCTTCCATCAAAAGCAGTAAGTAGTGTGTTTGACAGGACCATCTCTGGGGATCCGAGAGATTTCCAACAGGTCAAGGACATAACACATGTAGAAGCACCCTCATCAACAAATGCCCTTCCAATGGTCTTTCTACCATGGATGAAATCTATTGATAAGGCTACATGGTAAGGTACGCAAATTTTAACATCAGATAAATGAAATTTCGCCATGAGACTCGATGAGTCCATGCTATCTAAAGCTGCTAAGAGGGCATCCCGTTGGGCGGGGCAACTTTGTAACACCTCTAAAGCTGACATTGCACACGGGGTTTGGGATAAATATTCAACCACATAGTAGTTTGAAGTAGCCCTAGCATTATGGTTATGCAAGGTCTTCTTGAAGACACCTTTTGGTATCTTTGGCATAGTCTCAGCAGGTTTCTCTATCGTGAGAGGGTTAGAAGTTTCACCTACAACTTTACCCTTCTCAGAAGTCTCTTTCTCATAATTTTGATTCCTTGTCTATAAAAAAGTCTAAGATCGAACCATGTTGATATAGTTTGGGTCAGGGGCATTTTGAGTGTCCCCTACTACATTAGAAGTTGAAGCAGAATTCTGTCCTTGGGGAAAAGGATCCTTCAAGACAGCCAGTTGCTGAGCTTTAAGCAACTTCTGGGCTTGCTCCATAAGGGGACAAAGGTGAGTGAGGTGGTCCTCATGGCACAAATTGCACGAGAACTTAACATTATTCTTTTCTTTATTGCCCCCATCAGCATTATTCGTGGGCTTCTGCTTGTTTTGGTTTCCCTCTCCTTTCTTTCCTCTCTTTTTCTTCCCACCGTGCTGTTGATTTCCCTTCTAAGAGGTTTGTGCAAAAACATTCACACTCTGGGGGGAGGGGGCAGCCTTTGCTTCCTCCACCGTAGACTACTTGATAGACAACTGATGAAGTTTCTTAGCCAAAGAATCTATGGTGGGAGAGTTAACGGACCCAACCATGCCATCAGCATGGGGTCCAGGCTTAGGTTTCTCTGCATCATACGTAGGCCTCGGTGCCTCGGGGATAATCTCATACAAGATCCCATATTGTGAATAAATCAAATCCAATTATTGGGCCCTGAGAATGTCTTCTTCTTCATTTGTCACTCTTGAGGTGGATACGTCCTTAGATATGTATGGCAACAGGGATTTAAGGAACCACTCAAGAAGGAACTCAGGTCTAGGGATAGTGGATTTTATAAGGTCTTTTGCCTCCTCCACTCTTGGATATGATCCGAGATGTGGGTAGCCTTGTTCTGCCTAAAGGTAGATAACAAGTCCGTTCTAAAATCATATTGGACTAGAAGCTGAAAGTGGCTAAAAAATGCACTAGCCAAGTCCCAGAAACTACTGAAAGTAGCAGAAGGAAACTCAATGTACAATTTTGTTGTGGTACTTGTTAAGGTTCTCTAGAACAGCCTCAACCTAACTAAATCTTCATTCAGTGAATTCGAAGAACACCATAAATGAAATGTGGTGGCATGAGCCCTAGGATATTCACCAACTTTGCCCTTGAATTTAGGGATGTCCAATGGCAATTTGGTGGGAATAGGTGGCCACGAGGGGTCATGCCTCACTGGGTCATTCATCAACTTTAACAAATCTGGCAAGTTTAATGTTTCTAGGAACGGAAGTTTGGGTCGAACCGGGGCACTAAATGTGCCAGCTTGGGGATTAGAGGGACCTGCCCCCGAATTCCCATAGGTAAAGGTGGGGTTGCCCCCTGCCACCGGTTGCAAAGTGGGTAGATTACTCTAAAATGGATTCCATCCATAAGCCATAGGATTGTGTGTAGGGGGTGTAGTATAAGAATTTTGGGCCATCCCAATTGAAACTGGGGTCTGAAAAATAGGAGTCGATATCCCTCTACTAAACAACGAAAAGGGAGAGCTCGTAAACAGGTCCGAAATCGGAGTTTGAAAACTTTTCCCATAAGAGGTATTGTTTCCAAACTGCACTCCTACATAAGAAGGTAGTGGACCTATGTATGGAGTGGATGGGGGAATTTGTCCCCCATTCCAAGGAAATCCTTGGACGAATGCCAAGGATCCTACCGGACGACTCTGGGTAGTGTATGGAAAGGAAGAAGGAGCAGTAGGTATACTAGGAATCCCAGTAACCATATCACCAGAAGTACTTGCTAAGTTTGAGTGAACCAGTGGTTGAACCACTCGGCTCACTGAAGTCAATGGTGTAGAAGGTATACTAGATCTAGGGTCACTTACTGGGGGAGGTAGTACCCCTTCAACCGGAACGGCTAAGGTGAACACAAAAGAATTTTCTCCTGTAGAAGACATAATCCTACCCACAGGGACACCTAAAACAGGTGAATCAAAAGGTCTAACCTGAATGACCACAGGATCGTTTAAATCAGTCAAGGGTGTGTTAAAATTCCTTGCAAACTTGTTAGTCTACAAGTCTTCTATCTCAACTGTATCTAGATCAAAACGGTTGGCTATAAGTTCTGGTTCACCTAGAACTTCACTTATTCCTACTGGTTAAAATGAACTATCCGTGTCCAATCTCCGCCTTTGGGGTGGAGGTGGAGGTTCCAATGTGATGAGAGGAGGAAGGTTTTGCAACCTTCTTGACCTTATAATAGGTTGGTCCTTCACGATTGAAAATTTAACAAATAAAACCCTAAGGCCAACTAAACACAGGAAAAACCACAGAGCACACACTATAAAAAATCCTAAAGCTTTAAACAATCAAACAAGGGTGAAAGATATGCTTTCCCAAAGAAAGCTAAAGAACGATTACTTGGCGTCCTTGAAGTGGTTCTTAGGCACAAGCGGAGGAATCACCCACTGCCCTCCCACACTTACAACAAGGGTTACCTTCCAAGCCCGTCCAAGGTGAACCAAAAATATCCTTCTAGTTTACCTAGGTATGAACCCTAAATGTTAAGAGACTAAAGGCTACCTTAGCTATACCAACAGTTTGGGGGGACAGTTGCAATCCTGACTCGTACGCATGGGTAGGGTAGCTAAGCCCGAAAATCTGTCTAGGACAGAATCCCTAGATGCGTGAAAGTCTTGATTTACATTTTGACAAGGAATTAGAGGGTTATCTCCTCAGTCCAATGCCTCCACGTGGCCTCATGCTTGTTTCCCTTTTGAGAGGAGCTTCCCAGATACAATTGATAAAGTCAAGGATTTACCTAAAGAAAGTTCCACTACATCTAAATTTTAAAACTTATGGGAAGTTTACACTTCCTATCCCACAAGTCTAGCCTAAGCTAGTAGGTGAAAGGCCCCTAAAAATAAAAATTACTAATAAATTTTAATTATGGCATTCATTTTAAAGGGATTTTTCTTACTCAGAAGGAAATGGAGTGATGGACTATGGTGTTTTTGACTTGATAAGAAATAAAAAAGTAAAGGTGTATTTTTCAAAGCAAAATGCTACTATTAAAGCAAACTTCTTTTTCTTTTTGTAAATATAGATTGATGAACAAATGCAAGCAATAAAGAGAAACTAAGACTATGTTTTTGTAGTTTTGAGATTATATTTTAAAACTGAAATGAAAACTACTTATGCAAAAGTAAATGCAAAAGATTGAAAATGTTTTTCTTTTCACTTTTTAAAAATGATCAAACTCTACTATGCACCTAAAATGCACTAAACTTGAGTATATTTGGATCAAATCAACTGTATAAAATAAACAAATTGAAGTAAACAGGTCAACAAAACCAAGAATCAACCAACAAAGGGAGACCGAGAACCCTAGCTTGGGTGTGTACAATGACAAGAAATCAATGCAAACTCATAAAGGTAAGTGACAAACCAACCGTTATCAAAAGATAGACTAGAAAAACAATGTCCAAAACCCTGATCACTGATTCGGACAGAGACACTTCATCCTATAACCCAAATAGGCCAACCTACTTCAGATTGCAAACAGAAGACAATCCAAACAAGAGAAACCCAAGGGCTTTACGAGAAAGCACAAAGTGTGGCCACCAAGGTCTTCAGACTAACTGCACAGTATTCATAAAGAAAGCCAACTGACAAACAAGAATTACAAAAAGACAGGGAGAAGCAAACCCTAGCCTAAAAATCCCTATTTCTAGGCTTGTATGTGACTGTGTAGAAGGGAAACTCGCGTACTGTACGTGACTTTCCAGTAGAGCAACTCACGTATGAAGGCCTCTGTAGGCGACTGTGTATGAGAGCAACCCGCATACATGTACAATTTTTTTCTCAAAAACAAAGAAAAATCCACAAGGCTTTTAAATACTATGGTAAGCATGAACCAAGATAAAATACCACACACTAACTTCAAGGCAAAGATTAGTCAAGGGTGACAGAAAATAACCTATAGCAGTCTGGGCTCCCTAGTGGAGTCACCAGTTCTATTGTACAGGAATAAACACCTTATAACCGAAGGTCTGGGGTTACCAACATACTCATAAAACTTGCAGGCAATTGACTCTAGAGTACATAAAAGGAAATAGGAGGATAGAATAGACTCACCCGGTACACGACGGTTGATCCTAGCTTTGTCCTCTTCCACCATGCTTCTCCTCCAAAGCCTTCATGGATGCTTTTCCTTCACCTGTCAAGAGAAAATACTCCAAATGAAAGATGATACATGTATATAAAATAGGTTAGATAAATCATATACAGAGTGCTTAATCGTAATTATTCATCAAACCATGATACATGAAAGACATTCACAACACATATGGAAGAAGGATTCTCTTTATTAACAATAGTGAATGAGTTCAGATTACAACCCAACGCCTGAGACAAGGACTCCTTTGCAACCAAAGGATTCTGACTTCCACTGCTCCAAAGACTTTTGAATAGACACCACCAGCATAACTTTTCTCTCCAAGTATTCTTAATTAACACCCTCCCCAAGGCCTTTATTTATACTTAGTGAAATAAGGCAGTTTCGAGGGTTGAGGAGGTTGAGACAGTTAAGATGGTTATGGTTAAGGGCTTAACAAATCTCAGATAATCGTGATTTATTATTTTTAATGTCAAAGGAGGGTGTACGTGGGTATTAATACTGGCAACTCACGTATGACACGCGAGTTGCTCTAAGGGCATCCCACATACAGATCAGTATGCAGATTGCATTCACAAAGACTCGTGTACAGTACGCGGCATGCTGTAGGAAAGGTCACGTATGTATGCAGGTTGCATTTAGGAAAATGCGCGTATGACACTTGACATATTCAAAGGTAAAAATAACCAGTTGGATGGATGATAAATGTAGTTCATAACATGCCCATCTATAATGTTTTAGGCAACCTTCAATCCATAAATTTCCTTTTGTGTGCCAACATAGAAAATGTCGGCACTCGGACAAAGAAGTGCCATATGGGTGGATAACAACCTTCCAAAAAATCATATCTCTACATTCCACTGGATATTCATTTCCAAATTCATGACACACATTTTGTATATCTTTGAGGTTTTTTCCAAAATCATCTATAGATCATCTATCACAAGACCAAAGAAAATTAATTTGCTGGTCAATTCTTTTGTCCGTCTCTCCAAGGAATTTCCTTAAAAAATCACTCCCATCACATTCACCATTAGAAGACCAAATTCCAACTTGGAATTTATTAGAACACAATTCCAAAAAATCAATTGTGTTTTTTCATATAAGATACATTTTGAACATTATTTAAAATCATATTCTTGATTGGCACTATCAAATACTTCTACTCCATTTTTAGTGTTTCCCTACCTGTGAAAATAAAAACCCTTCCATTTCTAAAATCAACAAATAATTTTTAACGGAATTTGCAAAAAAGAAAGTATGTGTCATGAATTCCAATTAAAATAAAAAAAATATAATGGCTTGAAAAGGTTGTTTATTGTTCAATACCTATAGCTAGTTTTCTTATTAAGGAATGGAGATCAACTACATTGGAGATTTTGGATCCTACTCAAACATTCATGATTCATCACACATTTTCCTGTGTTCCATTTCAACAATTCTCATATGAATATTTTCAGTATCTCCATGGCCTATAGATAGATAAAGACATGTAGTTTTGTGAGTCATTGGAATTTTAAAATAAGTGTAGTTTGTAATTTTAAGAAAAAAACACTAAACATAATCTAGAATTTCACCTTCTTGACTAAAAACTATCATACATTTTTCATTTCCATTAGAATTGGAATTTTTTGTTCAATCTCTATCACCATCCTCATCTATGTTATGATTTGTTCTTCCAACTAGAGGATCCTTGCAAATCATCTACACCTACAGCCAAATACATGAAGAAAATTATGTTTTTTTTTAAAGGAACAAAGAATCAAAACACTTAATGAAACAAGACATTTGTTAATATATATATTTAATACCTTATTTTGGATCATTAAAAATGAACCAAATAATTTGTCCATGTATAGTTTCTATCAAAACATCTACACAATAAAAACAATACATATATAAAAAAATTCTTCTTAAATAATGACTAAGTCTAGTACTAAGATAGAAGTTGATGAAATTTCCTTGAGAAAACGTCAAGTTGGCCCAAAAATATATTGTCCTTTCCTCTGCAAAAAGACATGCTCTCTTGATTAAAATCCCAAATATTTGAAAGTAAGTAATAAATTAGAGGAAAGTTTTCATCGCTCCAATCCATTTTCAAAACAAGTGTAGATATATTGTGTCCCTCTAAGCCAATTCTCCAATAGTGTATAAGACATAAACATGTATAGTAATAATTATCAATGTATCTAGTGATGCCACTTATGTCATATTTCTTTATATGTTTTTTCACTTTCTTTGTGAAATGAGAGAAGGTTTTCTGAAGGGACTATGAAGCATGTAGATCACCTATGAGAATACAAGTAGAAGGTTTTGAATCTTAATATATGAAAAATATATTAATTTCAATTTTTTTTTATCAATTTATTTCTATACAAGAATATCAATTTCTTTCTATCCATATAAATAGTTGTACATATCAAAGACAACTAGCTCACAACAGAGCGTGTTTTGAAAGTAACTATTTCCCTTCAATGTATTTTGAAGTGTAGATGGATAAAAAAATCAATTTAAAAATATTGTAGGATATCTTAGAGAATCCATGGAGACATTGATTTTCATTTGCTTGATATACTTTCCAAAATGGAAAAAGATTCCTTTTGAATCCTAGAAGTGTCTTCCTTTATTACCCGTTTCCATTTCTTTACTAGAGACATGAATTGTTTTTCATCACATATAATTCTATAAAGCTATAAAAATTATAAGGTCTATTATATAATCCTCAACACTTTTTTATCAGACACGTCTCTACACAAGCTAGTAATGAACACTAAAATATTCAACAATCATACTTCTGGTTGTTCTTTTGACTTTGACTCTCTTTCAATACTATAAAAGAGTCTTTGCATTGACTTTACAATCTACTATGGTACTTAACCAAAATGGTCCCTGAATTATTTTTTCTGTAGTGATTTCTCAGTTCCCTATCATCCATATCATACAGAGGTCTAAAAATGTTGGACCCATATTGTTTTGTTTTTCAAATATTAATCATGGCATATTCTTTTGGGGAGCATGACAATGATCCATTTTTATAAATTTCAAATAAAACACACCATTGTCTAAAAGATCATCCAAAATCAAGACAAGAGTCATCTTGTCTTTATGACTATCTTGGTTGGAAACATCAAATATATATCTACAAATTCATTTTGAAATTTTTTCAATCCAATGAAATAGTATATTCAAAGAGAAATTAAAATTGGATTTAAATGTTGTGTGACAATATTTGAAATAAAAATTATTTATACTTTCTAGTCCATCGATGGACTTTGACCTTTTATAGGGAATATAGGCCTATTATTATATATCCATTTCTTTGTGTCCTTCATGACTTTATCAATAAATGGAGTGTTAACAAATTCCTTATTATAAATTCCTTATTTATGACCTTTTATATGGAATATAGGCCTATTAATATATATCCATTTCTCTGTGTCCTTCATGACTTTATCAATAAATGGAGTGTTAAAAAATTCCTTATTAGAAATATTCTTATTCTTACACAAACTTGTAATAAACTTTTATGGAACATCCTTTCACAACAAACAAGATTTACAAATATGATATGTTGGATGTATATATTTGTATTTATCATTTTCAAATATCTTCTACTACTCAAATACAGTGTGTTGGCCATCCAAGATATAAAAATTCATTATATCCATTTCAATTTATTTTTCTCTCTGTAAAGGGATAATTTCATTTTAATCCTTATTGAATGTCATTACAATTGCCTCTTGAAAAGTCATGTTAAAATTTGTGACAAGTGACAGAACCCTCATGGCTAATATATTTTTATTTGGTCTCAAAAATTGCAAATTCATAATTGTAAGAACACATCTTTTGACATCAATATAAAAAACAAAATTCACTAAAAAGGAAACATTGTATTTCTTGTTGCTAGTTTCTTTCTAACCTCTCAAAAATTTTGATTTCTTTCTCCATTATTACCTTCAAAGGGATTTCTTTCAAAATCCTAGATGATGATTTCATGGCGTCTTTTTCCATGTCATATATATACATATTGTAAGGTAGAAAAGATTATTTTCATGATAAACATTTATGAGCTTATCGTTAAAGTATATATAATGGAGAGTTGAAGATGTCTTTTTCTTAGTAAATCATCATTTAAAAACCAATAGAATTTCGTTTCTCAAGTTAGTGGAAGTGTTTGATCCAACCCAATTAGTTGGATCATATTATGGACATATCCAACCATGGCTTGCCCAAGACAGTTCATCATTTTCATTAATAAACCAAAATTTATAAACTAGAAGATACATTTGTACTAAAGGGAAGTGTTTTCCTTAAAAAATATATATATACCTAGAATTGCAACATCTCTTCATAAAATACATTTATATATACGATGATGCCAATCCTTCTTTGTTGTTTTTCAACAAATATGTAGACATGTAAATCTAGATAAAAATGATTAGATTCTTCCATCTCGTAAAACAAATCAATATACTTGAATCCTATGCTATGATAATGATGAATTTTAAAGAATGGAAATTCTCTGATCTAACTGAGAGATACTAAAATGAACATTATGAACTATTGAAAAGTGTTCCCATGAAAAATCTTAAATATTACAAGAGAAAATATAGATATCTTCATAGATATATTCATTATTAATCCTCCCTTATCTGATTTGGTCATATGCCTAAATCAAGAGTCATGTATAAATCGAGAGTCCATCTAGTCTATTTTTAGTCACTAGCACCATTGGGTCCACTTGGCTTAATTGGGGCACATGTTCTAGTTCCTAAAGTGTGGGGAACACTAATTGAGGCCTACTGCCACTGATTACACTTGTATGCATCAGTTTAGGAGCCTCCTAGATTAATCCCTACAATTTAGAAGTCACTGGGAGTGTCGATACCGACCAAGTTCAGTTGAGTTGAGTTCGTGACTATTCAAGCTCAGCTAGGAGTCAATTGCATTCAGTTAGCGCTAGGTTTGCATGGCTGCATGCAGGAGAGGTGAATTCCTCACCTACCATAGTCAGTTAGGCTTAGTTAACACTCAATTAGACACTTGAATTGTGATTTAGAACTCCGATGAACTCCGATAATGACTTAAACAAGGTGAGTTAACCATTCAGTCCTCTGATAACGATTTAGACAATGTCAGTTAACCATTCAATCAAGTAGAGTCTAATCAATTCAAATTTCCTCACATGGATTCGAATTGCTTGTGTCTATTTAGCCATTGTACTTCATTGCAATTATTATCTAATTAATCTTGATTAATGAAAGCATTCACAGTTACAAGCCATTTTTGCACTGTTTTATTCTTCAATTGCTGAGTAAATTGTGTGATCTATTCTTGTGAGTTGTGTGTTGATCCATAGATATATGTTCTCAATTTAATAATTCATTGCAATGTTCATTCAATGTGGACTCTCACTATCAAGAAATGATTTGGAACTTGCAATGTCCATTCAACGTGAGTAGTTGTTGGGAGAAATCGATGGGTTTTTATGCATAGAAGTAACCAGTAAAAGTATTAGGGAGCGAGGATATCTCATAGAACAACATGGGAAAAACCCTAGGAGTTGGTGGGACTATCAGCATGACCACCAAGGGGGAATATGTGAGACAACGATCACTGTGGTGAGCAAGGAAATGAACTGGAGCCATGGTACATGCCCATATATAAATTTAGTCATGATAATGAGATGGCCATTTACATGTCATGGATTAGACTTGAAGTGATGAGTTAGGGATCTCGTTGTTGAGCCATGATTTTCATGATGACAATTCATTTGGAATTATGTGTAACTGGGGGAAATGTTGAACTAGGGACCAAATGGAAGGAATGACTGGGCTTGGTGATGGTTTTGCATGTATGATCAACCCTTAGTCAATCGAATATATTATATTGTTTCAAGGAGGCTGGTTTGCAACAACCACAAGATGGTTAGATCTACATGGACAAGAGGCTTCAAGTTAATATATATATGCAGGGTCATAATGAGATGAACATTTACATGTCATGGATTTAACATGAAATGATGATCCATGCATCTGGAAGTTGAGTTAGGATTTTCATGATTACATTTAAATGTTAAAGTGGGACTGGAAAATAATGGATCAAATGGATGGGGAGACACGACTCTCAATATGTTGTGAAGCTGAATTAGAATATTATTTAAGATTGACACACTAGATGAAATACCACGGCACCACCACCCTGCAGTCCCATCCAAGTGACAAGACACCAACATCATTTCTCGCATGTTTGATTCCAATAATTCTTGACTCTATATTTCTTTAATCTAGTTGTGTTTTGTGACTCTTGCTAGTCTGTAGATGGAAAGTTAATCCTGTGGTGGTGTTTTCCTTAAAAAAAATTCACCAAATCCCAAGTTTGGTTATGTGGCGTTCAATGTAGTAAGTTGGAGAGGTGTTTAAATCTTGTTCTCTAATTCATTGGAACATTAATAGAATTTCAACTCTAGACTTTCGAATTTCAATGAAATTGGGATCACATTGTAGAGTTTCTGGAAATGTTGATCACAAAATTAGAGTCATATTTTGTTATGATCCATTTTACATTTGCAACTTTCGATGCCAATGTTGGTAATATCAGAATTGGTCCGATAATGTCGGTATGGTGGAATAAACCATCAGGTCTTTTAATTATTGTCATACTATTTGATTAAAATTAACATTGTCCCTTTCTACCCTTATTCTAATTACAATGTCCCTTCCTTACACGTTTTATATTTGGGTAAGGAAGAGAAGGAGTACTAGCCATTTATCACCTTTTCATAGTTAGAGTGATTATGATTGAGGAAGTGAAGAAGGAGCATGGACCCTTTCTAAAAATAGTTATGGTCATTGAGTGAGGAGATCGCCTTTTTTTCTCACCCTAGTAATTTTTGGGAAAAAGAGTTGAAGAGCATTGGACAGTATCCACACTTGATCCATTCGAATGAGTACCACAGGGACTCCCTTAGAATCTTGGGAGGACTCGCAACATTGGTTCTTTCAACCTTTATTCCCCTATTCTAATTACACTAGGCCTTCCTCACACTTCTGAAATTTAGGTAAGGAGGAGAAGGAGGACTAGCCCTTTAATTATCACCCTTTTATGGTTAGAGTGATTAGGATTGAGGAATTGAAGGAGCATGGTACCTTCCACAAACTATACTTTTCTCTCACTCTGTAAATTTTGGGAGGAAGAGTCGAGGAGAACTGGACTTATATGACACTTTTTCCATTCAAATGAGTAGAATGGGAACTCCCTTAGACTCTTCGAAGGACTTTCAAAATTGGCCCTTTCTCCCCTATTTTAATTATGCTATTCATTCCTGATGCATTTAATTTGGGTAAGGAGGAGAAGGAGCACTAGCCCTTTAGCACCCTTTTATGGAAAGAGTGATGAGGACTGATGAAGTGAATAAAGAACATGGGCCATTTCTCAAACTAGACTTGGTCTTTGAGTCAAGAACTGGACTTTTCTCTTTCTCTGGTAATTTTGAGAGGAATATTTGAGGAGCACTGAACCTATCCAACACTTTTTATTCAAATGATTAGCTAGACCTTTTTCACACTTATGAAATTTGGGTAAGGAGGAGAAGGAGCACTAGCCCTTTATCTCCCTTTTATGGTTGTAGCAATGAGGAGAAAGGAAGTGAAGACAATTCATAGTATTTCAAACTAACATTGAAAAAACTAAAAGATGCTTTTAATTCAAACACCAATGGAAAATCACCTCGTCCCTAGTTTCAAAGCACATATTTATTTCATATATAGAATAGTGAATACATCAAATACATAAGGGGTTTTGTTTCATACATTCCCTGGTCCCAATGTGTTTTTTCACAATAAAAAAATTTCTTTAGTATAGCATGAAGAAAGAGGAGGAGGAAATAGAAAGGTGTGTCCAACATTGCAGATCATAGCAAGTTTTTGCAACTTTGAAGGATGTAGTCGATTCTTGTACTAAAAATTGTTGGTACAACCTCTCTCAGTACAATACCATGAGATTGATCCCTTAGAGGGATGCAAGCAGAGATTACACATATGGAGAAAATATGGATAGGGTTGCTAATTCCACGATTTTCCTATGCTTATATTATCTCTGGTAGGAAGTCTCATGAAAACCCAACATTAATTTTTTTGAAGATAGTGTTTCGAACTAGTAAGAATCCCTAAAGTAAGGAAAAAATTCGCATCTACTACACCCAATGAGACTGATGTCGATCTTGGATTTCCATAGGTCTAGGATGAAATACAATATGTTGAGCACAATTAAGCTAGTTCAAAATTTCATTCATTGTAATGTTCATTCAACATGGGAAATCAATCTCAAGACATGATTTGGACCTTGCAATGTTCATTCAATGCTAGTAGTATTTGGGCGCAATCGATGAGTTGTTCTACATATATTTAACCGGAAAAAGTATTTCAGGGTGAGGACATCTCATACAACAACATTGGAGAAACCACACAAGCTAGAAGGACTATCTGGATGACATCCAAGGGGCACGGCATGAGCCGACGATTAGTGTGATGAGAAAGGAAATTAATTGCAGCCATGGTAAATGTATATATATAGATGCATTCATGATAATGAGATGGTCATTTTCATGTCATGGATTAGAATTGAAATGATGAGTCGAGGATATAGTGACTACTCCAATATTTTCATGATGGAAATTCCTTGGGAATTATACATGTAAGCGAGGAAAATGATGAACAACGGATCAAATGGATGGGAAAAATTGACTATAAATATGTTCCCCCGCTGAATTGGTGGATTTTTCAAGATTGACACAACAACTCATTTGTCTTGGCTTCAGTTTTGTTGAGTATGGCTTCCATTGATGTCAAAGGATTTCATTAATGACAAAGGAATAACAAAGGAAGTGATGACATGGCATGTGGCATCTGTGATGAGGTTGAAAAGTCATATGATGGTGTTTTAGTCCTCTCATGAAGTCATTGTTACAATTTGACACCATTTTGTAAAAGTATGGGAACTTGCTGAAACTCTAAAAAATTGACTAAGTATAAATTCTTCTTAATATTTCTAAGGGGGATTTATAAAATACACACAATCTTCTGTATTTGATGAATTAAATGATTATGAGGATATATAAATATAGATTGTTGTCTTGTGCATATAACCATATGATTGGTTTGTCAATACAGTCTCTGAAGATGAAGTTATTAGTTTTCCAAAAGTGTTTTCTGGCATGATTTGTAGTGTTTCATTTCTGGTAAATCTTCCTAAGTGGCCTCCGTAAAATTCCCACCACATTTTGTAGGATACTGAAAAAAATTATATGATACCATAAACTTATATCTTGTTTATTTTTTCATATGACCATGGTATCAGTTCCCCTAAAATGTGCCTGGATAATAAGTTACATCTCTGCCAAAATGAGGTTTCAGACTGTTTTGGGAAATTTGCTGAAAATTGACTAAATATTGAAAAATCGGTCTAAGTTTCCCTAGTAAAATGCCAGCCATATTTTGTAGGAAACTGATAAAAATAATATGAGACCATCATGATGTATCCTGTTTATGTTTGCATCTGACCATGGTCTTATTTATCCCAAAAGGTGCTGGAAGAAAAATTTATAGGTCTGCCAAAATAGTGTTTCAAGTTGTTTTGCACTAGTTCATGAAAATGCACATTTCAGTAATGAAGAGATGTAATGGTTCAAAGACATGATAAAATAAGATACAAAATTTTGAAGTGGAATAAAGACATATCAACAATCTAGATCAATGTAACAATAAGAGAAGACAGAGAGTCCCAATGAAGTGAAGAATAATAAAAAACATAATTGAAGAAAAAGATCAAATTAGGGAGGTAGGGTGGTGCTAGGGAAGGCTGTAATCCTGCAGGGAGGTTTTATCCTCCTTCTAGTAGTGGCTAATGTACAGGGGTGTTGTATCATCCTTATCTGTTGGTGCAGGTAGAAAAATCCAAGGAGTTTGTGCATCCTTATCTGTTGGAGCAGGAAGAAAATAGGGTAGTGGTTCATCCTTTCTATAGAAGCAGAAAAACAATTTTGTAAAAATCATCTTATTGATGAGTTTGATTTTGTGGTTTACTCTTTGAGGGTTCCACGATAAAATTATGTGTCCTAAATTGTTTGGTTCATTATTTACCTGATACTAATTGTTTTAATAAAGTGAAAAGAAGGCATTACTAATTCACCCACCCCTATTAGGATTATTAATCCTCCCTTGACCATATTTTCTATTAGATTATTTATCCTAACTTAGGAACCTTAATTAATTAATTGGGTCCACTTGGCCTAATGGGGCCACATGTACCAGCCACTAGAGTGTGGTAAAAATTGCTAGAGGTTAACTTCCACTTACTGCATGTGCATGCATCAGTTTGGGTGCCTCCTAGACCAATCCCTACATTTTAGGAGCCATTGGGAGTCCCGACACCAACCTACATCAGTTAGTTGGAGTTAATACTAGTTAGTCTTAGTTATCCCCTAGTTACTTTCAGTTAGTTCACAATCAGTTAGCTAGCGCTAGATATGCATGGCTAATGCATGGCTACATGTGGAGTAGGCACCTTTTCCCACCTACCACACTTAGTTGCACTAAGTTAACTAGTTATTACTGATTGATTGAGTTTGTTGGACATCTGGGAGTTGATCTATTGGACACCGATATTGATTGAGACACCATGAGTCAAATGGTCGGTTAGATACAGTCAGATCCAATGGATAGATTTGAATTTATACGTAATGCATTCAAATTCTTTTCATATGTAAACTATTGTAACACCGGATTTAATTATTGTGAATGATACTATAAATTCCTGAGCAATACTCATCTGTTTCCTGTGTGGTTTGTTTTGTTCAGTTTTTATATTCATTCTCCATTTAATGCAATCATAATGATGAACTATCTTCTTGAATATCTAAATGGAATTCAAATTCTAATATGGTATCAGATCCTTCTCAGGAAAGTTTGATGCTTGTTTCTCCCCATCGAACATCAGAAGCAGCTGGGTTTCCACAGAAGTCCCCTATGATGATTTGCTAGTTCTAAATTTATTTAATGTAGCAGAGAGGATGTGATGGACCCTAAAAACATGTTCATGTAGAGAGGAAAAGAATGATTCTAACATAGTTAGAATATTTTAGTTTTTGCAGTGATATTTTGCAGGTTCAACTTCATATGGATTTGATAGTATCAGTTCCCCTTCTTACTCCATCCACAAGATATTCAGAATGGAGGTTGAAGATGATCGCATCTATGAAGAGGTAAGGTCTATATGAGGTATCTATGGGACTTGGTAAAGTGTCTTATGAATATGAGAATTATTGGCTAAATAACGGTGATTGAGCTTATGGAAAAATATGTACAGATTTTTGGAGGTCTCCAATCTTGCTCTACCTTAATGATTTTGTAGAATCCCTAAAATATCTCTGGACAAAACTAGATAGAACCTTTGGGAAGCACAATGAGGATAATTATAGAAATTTGGAGGGAATTTTCAGAAACACAAGAGTTCTTTACTCAAAATTCTTGTCCTCTACTCTCTCTGATGGAGTTGTTCAAGATGAAGAAGAAGCAAAATCTTCCTCATAGTCAATTTGAATTGAAGAAAGTCTCCCTGGAGTGACTCCTTTTCCCGCTACTCCAGAAGTTAATGAGATATCTCATATCTCATATCGTCACATGGCTTATCTAGAAGAAGACATTTGAATATTTTTTATTTAAGAAAATATCTCCTTCCATTCTATGCAAAAATTCTCCAGTGATTCTTCTGTTATAAATTATGTGCATAGTTTACCGGTGATTGCTCCAAGAAAGGGAGAGGAATTTGATTTCTCTATCTATAATGATGTTGCTGGTGTGAAAATAATTAATTATTTGGATATTTTGGAGATGATATCATATTGTAGGAGTGATCCATTCACTCTCATTAATCTAGATCTTCCAACAAATTCCTACATGATTACATGCATCGATACTGAGGGTTTCGAAGAAGGAGAAAATTGTGCATCTACCATCTCAGTGGAGCACACTCATGGATATGATATGGAATTTATTGGATATGATATGATATTACTTGGTTTTAGGGTTCAATAGCTTTCAGTACTGCTTTTAGCTGCTCTCATCAATTTTGGTTTGAAGAAACAAGTACCAAAAATCTCTTTCAAAATTTTTGCTGGGGATTTGATGTCAGTTTTCTATCATGAGTTTGCTGATATTATATTTTGGAAATACTTGGATAATTTTGAAATAATTTCATATTGTAGGAGTTATTCAAACAATCTCATTGATCTTGATATTCCAACAAATTCCTACATGATTGCATGGAGCAATATTCAGAATTTTGAAGAAGGAGAAAATTGTGCATTTACCATATCAGTGGAGAAAACTCTTTGATCTGATATGAACTTTATTGGATATGATATGATATTTTTTGGATTTGATCTGATATTACTTGGTTCAATATTTCAGTTTCATGAGCTTTAAGTACTTCTTGTATATTTTCTCATCAATTTTGGTGTGAAGAAACAAGTACCGCAAGTCTCCTTCAAAATTGTTACTGGGGATTTGATTTGATTCCACACTCGTGGATATGATATGGTATTATTTGGATATGATATGATATTATTTGGATATGATATGATATTAATTGGTTTAATATTTCAGGTTCATGAGATTTCAGTATTGCTTGTAGTTGGTTTCATCAATTTTGGTGTGACAAATCAAGTACCGCAAGTCTCCTTCAAAATTGTTGTTGGGGATTTGATTTCACTTCATAGTTTTGGATCTGATATGCACCTATTTATATATGATTTATTTTCTGATCTGATAATATTTATTTCAGGCTTTAATATTCAAGAGCTTAAAGTATTGCTTGTAACAAGTGTCATCAACTTTGGTGTGACAAATCAAGCACCGCAAGTCTCCTTAAATTTTGTTGTTGAGGATTCGATTTTAGTTCTCTCTTATGAGTTTGTTGATATTATATTTTGAAAATTATTGGTTATTTATGAAGCAATATCAGATTATGTATCTCAAGAATTCACTCTCCACAGTCCCAAGGCTTCTCTACCTTTGGTCACATGCTCATCCCCTCACAGAACTAGTAAAGAGGAAGACATTCTGCATTTGCTTAGACACTTGGTCCTAACACTTGGGGCTGATTTTAACTCACATGTTTTTATGTTCACAGATGCAATATATTAGTTTATTGGTTGTTCCTCACATGGTTCAAATTCTCAAGCACCTTTGCTCTCTCATCAGTTGGTTTCAGTTGCTCTACATGGGTCCAGTTTTCATCCTGCAGCTATCTATATTCCTGATTTAGTCGGGCACATTATTCTTCTTCCAAAGAGGAATATTCCTCTAGAAATAATCACTTTGTTTGGATTCATAGTTTCACATGCATAGATTCAGGATGATGTTACACAAAATAACCGGAATACTGCATTATTGCTACAAATTGCAGCAAAAGATTTTGCAAGTTTTTAACTTGTATTTCTTGATTTCTGCTTATCTTGAGGGGGGAGTTTCCCATGAGGTTTTCTCTATTTCCTCAGTTGAATCAAGAAGCATTGTTTATTTTAGATTGTATTTGTGTGACCTATGTTCTTGTTACTAGGGCCCATAGTTGTCCAAGTTAGGATTCAGGGGGGTGTTAGAATTATTAATCCTCCCTTTACCATACTGTCTATTAGATTATTTATCCTAACTTAGGAACCTTAATTAATTAATTGGGTACACTTCGACTAATTGGGCCACATGTACTAGTCACTAGAGTGTGGGGAACATTGCTAGAGGTTAACTGCCACTTACTGCATGTGCATGCATAAGTTTGGGTGCCTCCTAGACCAATCCCTATATTTTAGGAGCCACTAGGAGTCCTAGAACCAACCTACATCAGTCAGTTGGAGTTAGAACTAGTTAGTATTAGTTATTCCCTAGTTACTTTAATTTAGTTCACAATAAATTAGCTAGTGCTAGCTATGCATGGCTAATGCATGGATGCATGTAGAGTAGGCGCCCTTTCCCACCCACCACATTCAGTTGCACTGAGTTAACTAGTTATTACTGATTGATTAAGTTGATTGGAAATCTGGGAGTTGATCTGTTGGACTCTGATATTAATTGAGAAACCATGAGTTAGATGGTCAGTTAGATACAATTAGATCCAGTGGATATTCAAATTGCCACCTAATGCATTCAAATTATTTTCCTATGTAAACTATTGTAACACCAGATTAATTATTGTGAATGATACTGTAAATTCCTAAGCAATACTCATTCGTATCCTGTGTGGTTTGTTTTGTTCAGTTTGTATATTTATTCTCCATTTACAACAATCATAATTCTGAATTATCTTCTTGAATATCTAAATGGCATTAAAATTCTAATACCCCCCCTCTCAGTATTCCTGGATAAACAAATAATTGCTATCGGAACTGGATACTTCACTACAGTGTAAACCATTAGAAGGAAGAACCTAATTAAAAATATAATGGATCATTGAAAAGGGTTAGATGCTAATAGACCTCCATTATTTACAGGAAATAATTAGGTATTTTGTATTTTAAGAACTAGATGCCATCTAATGTCTCTTGGATGCAAAATTTGGAGTCTACTGAAAAAATGTATAAAATACTAGACAAGCTACCTACAGATAGAGATAAACTAGATGAATATGAATGAAATTCAAAGTATTTGAATGCAATTTTGAAAGTATTATTGGATTCAATTTTTGTTAAAGTCATGCAATGTAAGACAACCAAACATGCTTCAGAAAAATTAAAAATTTCTTATGAAGGGGCTTCCAAATTCAAAAAATATAAACTTCAAACATACAAAGGGAAGTTCGAAAGTCTAAAAATAAAAGAAGAATAAAATATTACATAATATCTTCTAAGAGTATATGAAAATGTCAATGTTATTACAGGTTTGGGAGGATAAATAAAGGATAAATAAGTAGTTGAAAAAGTACTAAGAACCCTACCAAAAAGGTATAGCCCAAAGTGTCTATAGTAGAATATCGAGATGATATTGAACTTTTGACAGTGGATGAGCTACATGGGATCTTCACTGGCTATGAGATGAGATTAGGAAAAAATGAACTAGCAAGAAAAGTGGCAGCATTTAAATACAAAAAAGAGTCAAAGAAATATGAAGTCTTACCCAAGAACCACTCAGATGGTGAAGAAGCTCTTTCCATTAAGAAACTTGAAAGAGGTGTTGGTAAGTAAAAAGGAAAGATACCCCTGAATTGCTTTAACTGTAGAGGAATTTGACATTTTGCCTCAAAATGTCCCTCTCCTAAAATGGATGATAGTGATGATAGAGAAACCTCTAAGAATTTCAAGAAGAACAAAGCAGGAAACAAGAAGAAGGTTAATGAAAAGAAGAAGATCCTTTACACCATGGAAGATAGTGAAGATGGAGAATCAAGTGAACATGAGGAAACCAAAATTATATTCATGGGTATAGAGGCTCAATATGATGAATCAGATGTGGAAGGAGAGGTGGACCTAAAAGATGAACTCATAAGTTCTCTTCAAGAATTGAGAAAGAGAAGAATGAACAACATAGAGTCAAACCAACTCATTGTTGATTTCTAGACCCAACTTCAAGAGGCCAAGAAGATTGAAGAGGACCTAGAATTGCAGCTCAAGAAGAGAATACAAGAATTTGAAAGACTTGAATAAGAAATCCCTCTACTTATAAATAATCTTGAGGAAGAACATCTTAAATTAAAGTTTGAGAACATCTCAAAGAATCTAGATGACATCCTAAATAGCAAAAGACCATCAAGTGACAAAATTGGATTAGGATATGACAAAAAGAGTTATGTTTCTGCACTTATGAGTCTAGTTAAAAACAAAGATAGATAGAAATATGCTCCTCCTTTACATAAAAGAATATGATTCCTAGAAGGCCAATGTCTAGAAGGAATCAACAAATATTTCTTGTTCATTGCTACTATTGTAATAATTTTGGACATAAATCCCTGAATTGTGAAGAAAATGTGAAGATTCTTTCCTATAAGAATAATGCACCTAGTAACAATCCAAAAGAGAGAAACCTTAAGTCCTGTTTACCTATAGCAAGATATGACATAGAATGCTACAAATGCAATAACCATGGACATCTATCTAGAGAATATAAACTGTTGGATCTTACAGAGAAAGTTACTTCAACTAAGTTTCAATACAAGAAACAGAGAAAGGACTGGAAGAAAAAGGAAGCAGTGGAGGAGAATATACAAATCTATGATATATTTATGTGCAACAAAAAATAAAAATCTATGGCATAATGATAGTGGATGTTCAAAACACATGACAAGAAATCTAAACAAGTTCATACTCCTAAGAAGAGATCAAAAAGGAAAAGTTACCTTTGGAGATAATATATCCTCCAACATAATTGGAAAAGGTACAGTTGCTATCAGAGATAACAAAATCAAAGCTGAAAATGTATTGCTAGTAGAAAATATAAAGCCTAATATCCCCAGTGTGATTCAAGCATGTGATCAAGGGAACATCTGCATATTTGATTCTAAGAAATGTGAAATCTGAAAAAAAGGACTAAAGAAACTTGTTGGGATTGTTGTAAGGAATTCTATCAATGTATATATCCTAGAAAATGAAGAGCAATGCTAAATGAGTATGATTTCTGAAAGTTGGCTTTGGCATAGAAGGATGGGGCATTTGAACTTTAAGAATATTATGAAAGTAAGTAAGAAGGTAGTTGTAAGAGAATTTCGTAATATTGTAAAGCGTCTAAACTTAGTTTGTAAAGATTTATCAACATGGGAAGCAAACTAAATCCAGCTTCAAAGTAAAGGGAGATACAACCTATCAGCCATTGGAAATAGTTCACAAATATCTTTGTGGACCAACAAGAACTAAAATTTTGCAAGGAGATTATTATTTTATGATTCTCACTGATAATTATACAAGGATGGCTTGGGTAACATTTAAAAAAAAAACATAATCTTTTGAAAAGTTTAAAATTTTCAAAGCAATTGTTGAGAATGAGACAAATTAGAAAATCAAATGTCTAAGGTCAGATAATGGAGGGGAGTTTACCTCAAACGAATTCAATGAGTTTTTTGACAAGCATGGAGTTAAAAGAAAATTATCATCTCCAAATAATCCTCAACAGAATGGTGTTGTGGAAATAAAGAATTGAATAGTCCAAGAAGCAGCTAGAAGTATGCTTAATGAAGCAAAACTGTCAGATGCATATTGGAGAGAAGAAATATACACAGTTTTCTATATACTTAATATAGGACAAGTCAGAGTAAATAATGAAAAAATTACTTATGAACTATGGTATGGAAGACCTGCCTCAGTCAAATATTTTAGAGTGTTTGGCAATAAGTGCTAGATAAAGAGGAATGAGGATGACCTTGGTAAGTTTGACTCTAGAACCGATGATGGAAAATTCTTAGGATATTCATACACTAAGAAAGCGTATATAGATGTTATAACCAAAGGCTACACAAAATCATAGAAAGTGCAGATTTAAGAGTAGATGACACGAAACCAAGAAGAGTAAGAATCCAAGATGATGATCAAGGAACAAAGGATGAAAAAGAAAAGGAAGTCTTGCAAAAGAATGAAAATGTTCATGATGAAGAAGAAGAGGAAGAGAAAAGAGAATAAAGTGAAGATGAGGACTCTCCAAGAGCTGATACAAGAGATCCATCTAGAAGGATACAAAAGAATCATCCCAAAACACAAATTATAGGTGACAATGATGTTGGAGTCAGTACAAGAAAGAAACTAATGTTTAATGAACAAGCCTTACTATCAGTGGTGGAAGCTAAGAACCTCATAGAATCCAGGAAATATGATAACTGGATCAAGGCCATGAATGAAGAATTAAATCAAATTGAGAAGAACCAAACTTGGGAACTTGTCCCAAGACCTAAAGGAAAGAATGTTATTGGGACCAAATGGATATTTAAGAATAAGGTAAATGAATATGTTGAAGTAATAAGAAACAAGGCCAAATTGTTTTGCAAGGTATATAATCAAGTGGAAGGTATTGACTTTGAATAAAAATTTTCCCCTGTAGCATGACTTGAAGCAATCAAGACATTCTTGGTGTTTTCCTGTTATAAAAAAATTCAAAGTATATCAAATGGATGTTAAATATGCATTTCTGAATGGAAATATTGAAGAAGAAGTCTACGTTGAACAACCTAAAGGTATTCTCTTAGAAGAAAACATACATTATATTTGCAAACTGAAAAAAGAAATCTATGGCCTCAAACAAGTTCCAGTGGAATGGTTCTCGAGACCTGACAACTACTAAAAGCAACAAGGATATAGAAGAGTGGCCACTGACAATAATCTCTACATAAAGTTTGAAAATAAGAATATGATCATTGTTGTTGTCTATGTAGATGATATCATATTTGGAAGTGATCTACAAATCATGATTGTGAAATTTTCTCTGGATATGAATAAAGAATTTGAAATGTATTTGTTCAGTGAATTAACATTCTTCTTGGGATTACAAGTTTCTCAATCAGACAAAGGGATCTTCATTTCTAAAACTAGGTACATTGAAGACATGCTTAAGAAGTTAAAGATGGAATACTTTAAGCCTATTAGTACTCCCAAGGTCACTATTTTTAATTTAAGCAAGGATGATTAGTCTTTGGAAGCATATCATACCATGTATAGATCTATGATAGGAATCTTGCTATATGTGACAGCTACAAGACCGTTATGTGATATAAGCTATTAGTTTTTCAACATTTAAGCTAGCATTATTTTAGGATATTTAACTGAGAGAATAACAAGTACAACAATCAAACACAAGAGACAATGAACATAGTGTTTTTCCTTGGGGAAACCATAAATGGAGAAAACCCCAAAACTTCCTCAGAGATAGAATCAACGCAAAAGATAAAACCCCAAAACAATAAGATGATCTCCCGATAGTAGTAACCTCTTTCTTCTTTTCCCCAGTGTCTTTCTCTTCCTTAGCTATGTGATAAAACTAAGTGTGAATGAGTGTGTGCTAAATAGAGAAGTCACCTCTCTATTTATACTAATTTTGGACATGACTAAAACCCTACTAGGGCCGACTTCACTAGGTGAGTCTAATAACCCTAGTGCCTCGAAACTGCGGGGACTTTAACCCTTAGACAATAGGAGGGTTACCCACAATGACTTGACATGACTTGTTTACATAATAGATCTTCCTGATTGGAACATTGGGGCATGACATGACATAATAAAATCCCAGAATAAACATCGGGTTACAATAGATAAGAAATACAAGCGAATACATTCCGAAGTTACAATTACATCAACACTCCCTCTTAACTAGGAAGGTATTCTCTCGACACAATTTTCATCACCAGTCTTCTTCTCTAGATCTTCTTATCATCTGCATCTCCAAGACATCTTCATCTTCAAGTCATCTTCTTCTTCATGTCACCTTCATTTCTAGATCTGGATCATCACTCGATCTAGATCATCATCACTCAATCTGGATCATCACTCGATCTGGACAATCACTGCTGGATCAGGATCATCACTGCTAGATATGGATCATCACTCGATCTGGATCATCTCGAAGACATCATAACTGGATTTGGATCATAGCTCGATCTGGATATTCTCTGGTCATCATCATATATGCTATCTCATGATTCTTCTCGGCACAGGAAGTTCTATAGAGCCAGCCTTCTTTCATGTTGGTTGTAGGCCTAGCCACCATGTAGGTCTTCTTCAGTGCTTATATCTTACCTAGTCATCAAAATGGCCTACCCAGCACTTACATCTGACCTACTCATCAGAAAGGCATGCAAAACACTCACATCTGATCATGTAGGAGCTTACAATCACATCAGAAAGGCCCAACATTCACATTCACCAGCATGATAGGACACTACTATCATCTATGAAAAGGATTCAGCACTTACATCTGACCTACTCATCAGAAAGTCATGCACTCACATCTGATCTGGTAGGAACCAAATCCCACACCCTCATCAGAATGGCCCCCAGTCCCAGACTGAGCTACCTGGTAATGGACCAGGTGCCTCCATTCTCCTAGAGAATGGAAATTTCCCTTACATCTGATATGGTAGGAACCAAATCCTACACCCTCATCAGAATGGCCTGCACTCAAATCTGATCTGGTAGGAACCAATTCCTACACCCTCATCAGAATGCCCCCCAGTCCCATACTGAGCTACCTGGTAACGGACCAGGTGCCTCCACTCTCCTGGAGAGTGGCAGTTTCCCTTACATCTAACCTACTCATTAGAATGACCAGCACTCATATCTGACATGGGAGGAACCTAATCCTTTAGCCATGACAGAATAGCTCAGCCCTTACATCTGACCTTCTCGTCAGAATGGCTCTCTCAGTCCCAGAATGAGTGTTCCTGGTAACTGACTAGGTACCTCCATTCCCAAAATGGCATTCACTACTCATATTTGACATGGAAGGAACCAAATCCTCTCACCATGACAGAATGGCTCAGCCCTGATATATGAACTTCTCGTCAGAATGGCTTCTGGACTCATCACTTCCCCTTGGAAGGGACCTCGATCTGTAGAACACCAAGCTTCTCCCTGAAGTATTCAAAATTCACTCTGGCCAATGGCTTCATCAACCCATCAGCTATCTAATCATCCGTCGCAACATATTGGAGCTTCACTGCTCCCCTCTGCACCATATCCCTGATATAGCGATACTTGATCTCGATATGCTTCGACTTGTCATGGAACACTGGATTCTCTGACAACTTCACACAACTCTAGTTGTCACAATGTATACAAGTAGCATCCAATTGGAGATCAAATAAATCATACAATAGCTTCCTCAGCCATACTACCTCACAACTAGCTGAACAAGTTGCGACATACTCTGCTTCAGCTGTACTCAGTGCCACACAGGATTGCTTCTTGCTAATCCAAGAGATCACACCTGATCCCATACTGAAGCAACACCCTAAAGTTCTCTTCCTATCGATGGCACTACCTGCCCAATCTGAATCGATATAACCCTCCAGGTTAATATTCTGATTCGTATCGTACTTGAGCCCATACTCAATTGTACCCCTTAGGTACCTCAGAATATGCTTTGTAGCAATCAAGTGAACATTTCTAAGATTTGTCAAGAACTGGCTCAAGGTGTTCACAACAAAGCAGATTTTTGGTCTTGTGTTTGTCAGGTACATCAGGACCAATCATTTGACAATACATCGTAGCATCAACTGACTCTGATGACGCATCACTCAATAGCTTCAGGTTTGATGCCATAGGTGTGGCCATAGCCTTGTAGTCCATCATCCCGAACCTCTTCAAGATCTATACTGCATTAATTCCCTTGTCCAAGGAAGATTCCATCTGCACTCTGCCACACCTCCATACCTAGAAAATAATGCATCATACCCAAGTCCTTCATTTCAAACTCGGCAGCAAGCTTTCTCTTCGTATCAGCAATCAACCCATCCATACCTGTTACAAACAGATCATCTACTATTGGGCTATAGGGAAGACCCGGGTTTTATACCTTTAACTTCGCACCAACAAAAGACCCACAGTGTTGGCCCTTTTGGCAACAACCTGCAAGCAGGTCGCAGTCTCACCCGAAACAGCTATGGGATGCTGCAGAATCAGGTTTCTGCAAGCAGAAGAGGGAGATTACTGTACCTTTAGCTTTTATCAATTCTTTATAATCAATTAACACAGTTCTTAAACATTCACAGATATATATATCTTCGTAGTTAAGTAACACCGTGACTTGCTTAACCCTTATTGGGAATACACAGTGAAGCTATTTCTGAAACAGTGATCTTATTTATCAGATTTATTTATACTTATCAATGCATAAAAGAACATAACAGAAATCACACAAGAACCACAACACCAGATATAACATGGTTCACCCCCAGTGTAGGGGTTACGTCCACATAACTGTGTTTTATTCAACTTTTCTACAAAATCACAGTCCTGATCTGCGCACTCAGCTGCAAATCCCTTCAGTCTTCAAAGCCGCGCACACAGCAACAGGCTTCTGTGCACACAACTGCATATTTCCTTAATCACTTACAAAACCCTCTACGCACACAGCTGCAGAGGTCGTCCACGCACTCAGCTGGGACTTATCCTTCACTTACAAAATAGCCTTAGCTTTGCCTTAACTTTCTTACATTCAAAAACCTAACCTAACTTATTTACAAGAGTGCCTATTTATACAGCGCACTATTACAAAACCATGGACTTCAACCATGGGCACCCCAAACCCTAAACCCTGGACTTAAACCATGGGTTTATTACAAAAAGAAGACTCTGACTTAACCCCGACACCCCTAAGACTATTTTGAGTCATAACTCCACTTACAAACTTACAAAAACCGTGGAGTTACCCATCTTAAGGACCGTTAGGGTGCGCGCCCCAACAGGCCCCTAAGACTCACCAGTGTCCCGTCCCGGGACACTCTACTGTCCTTCTAGTCCACGAACTTTGCCGATGAAGATGGTGTACCGCTTGTTGAGGCCACGCTTAATATTGTCAGCCACTTGTTCTTTTGCGCTCAACTCCTGCAATACTTCTGCTGATGCTTCCCCAGCCTGTTTCTGCGCATATGCATCATATTCTTTTAGGACTTTGAGTTGGGAATCCGCAGCAGTACTTAGCTCGAAATATTCGCTGATATGTGGCTGCATGTTAGTTTCCACTGCTGTTTCTTTTGCCCTACATGACTCAATTTCCTGCTGAAGTTCGTTGCTTCGCTTGACCTTCAGCATTTTCTCCATAGGCGGCAGAGTCTTAATTTGCGCTTTCACTGTGTCCAATTATGCTTGTCACTGCCTGATGGTTTCTCGCAGCTGTCCAATTTCTGGGTGTTCTTGCAGGGCGGTCCATGCCTCTACAGTGTCGTCTAGCAGCTTTGTTGCGTTGCTCACAATATCAGAGATTTTTGCTGCGGAGGCCTGGATATCTGCTCGGCGCTGCTCCCTAACCTTTGGGGGGCTTTCTGGTTTGATGCGAAGTTGGAGCTCCACAATCTGAGCATCATGTTCTGCTTTGAGCTTCTCTATTTCACTGTGCGACTGCTGCGCGTAGTCTTTCAACCTGGCTAATCTTTGCTCTGGCTCTTCTGCCAGCTGCACGTCGAAGTCAGGGAGACTTCGACATGTTTCATCCAAAACTTGGACCAATGTAATCTGCTTACGTTTTGCGTCTCTTTTTCGCTGCTCTACGGCTTCCAGCTGCGCTACGAGGCTATTATTCTGCTTCTTGATATCGTCCAACTGTACCTGTGAATAATGGTCTCGGGCTTGGATTTCCTTTGCGATAGCTGACTGGCAAAGATGTAGTTCTAGCATGCACATTTTGGTGTAATCAATTCCTACTGTCATGCTCATCTCTACGCGAGACGCTGCATCAGTTGTGATGAGGGTAGCGGTGGATACTCGGCCCTTGTTTTCTCGGGCTAGCCATTGCCTTAATTTGGGCCGCGCACTTCCCGCGGTACTGCTGGTTATAGTGTCGGTCACCGATTGTGCTGCTATGTCCTTCAGCTCCAATATGTGTTGTGCGACACCATTGATGGCATCCAACTGTACAGCTGTGAATTCTGACCACTTCTTGGTAAGAACTTCTGTGGACTTCGACAAATCCTCGTCAGGCTCCTCACTTGTCAAGCCGGGTGTGTCATCGATATTCTTTTCCTTTGACGCCTTCACTTTCTTTCGGGGCTACGGTTTGTTCACTTCCTCTACTTCTGGTGTCTTGCGCTTATCGTGCCTATTAGGGTCTGGAGTAGTCTTGACTGAGTCCTGTCCTTCTTCTTCATCGGTGTCTACTTCTCCACCTTGGTTACTGTCATGCTGCTATGACTCAGTCTATTCCTCGCTGTCTTCCACGGTACCTTGCTGTTGCTGGTGACTAGGGCCTGCGCCCACATTAGTAGCTATGGGGACCGGAATGTGAGGTTTTTTCCCTACATCTTTCAACCATTCCACCGGCCAGTGCTGGACTACTGCTTTGATATCACCCTCAGTGACTACATATGGTAGCTTGAACCATTGGTGCTATGGATCTGTGCGAGCCTATATGAAAGTCTGATGCATGTCGGCGCTGAAGGCGGCTACACTATCATATTGAGAGAACATCTTATTACTGAGCCATGGGGTTTTTGCGATTTGAAACTGGATATCCATTATATAGAAAGCAAATACATAATTTGTCATCTGTTGGTGTGCTTTATCCTGTGAAACCCACAGCGATCCGTACCTGGCTGCGCCAGGCAAGTGTTCTGGTGCCGCAAAAAACTATGCCTCAATAGGTTCTTGCCATCCTACCAGTGCGATTAGGATGAGCAACCAAGAGTAATGGAAGGGCCTACCTTTTTCCTGCATGTCACGAGCGTCTTCCAGGAATTCCTGAGCAATATACCTTGCCCAGTTGTAGTTGTAACCTTCGGTGCAGTTGATAGCAATTCGGATAACCGGGGCAGGTACTTCAGTTGGTATGCACTTTCGTATGACTTTGCAGGCTAAAAGCTCTGCTGGAAAGCGAATGTGCTGTTCCTGAATGGCAGAAGTGTGATACCCATGTTTTCCCTTTGTCAGGCCGAAGCGTTCCTTCATGGCTTGTGCGAGCTTCGTATCCTCATGCTTTGATGGAAATTTGGTTGCCGGATTAGGGCCTGCTATTGGTAAACCAGTGATCCTCTGGATGAGCTTGCCATTGATAGGGATTTTCTTGTCTGCTATCCATAGGTGGCCATCATGAACTAGTGCTAGCAGCTGCTTGACCACTACAGTCACCTGTGTGCCGCGACCAAAATGGTGAACGTCGAGCATCTTTAGCAGACCAACTTGATCCAAGCCGGCATCCCATCGTTTGACTTCTAATAATGTCGCCTCGGTCTCATCGTACTTGAAAAAATGCAAATATGATTCTAGTGCGAACTGTGGAAACCTGCCACAATCGCTTGTGTCATGGTCAGAGTACTTAAGCCGGTCTATCTTTCCTGTCATGGTCCCAACCAGCTGCACACCTGGTGGCACTGAAGGGGTGCTTATTGTAAATTGCTTGTTCCGCCGAGGTGGTTTAACTCCTGGTCGAAGAGGCGGGACATATAGTGGCCGCCGTGGTGCAATGTTCTCCTCTCCTTCACTTGGGATTTCTACCGAACCAGGCCGATTCATTCCGGGATCCTCCGATGTTTTCCCGGACTGCTTATGTCGATCTTCGTTCCGCTTAGAACGAAATTCAGGTTTGAACTATTTCCTGGCAGACCGTGTTTGCATTGGTAGAGGCGGTGCAGGTAGAGTCTCCTCTCGTGCTGCAGGTGTAGATGGGGGGTGAACGATGTTCTACAGACCTATCTGTCCAAATTCCCTCAATAAGTCCTGAAGTTCTTGATCGGCGGACATAGGTTCAATTGTGAAATTACGGAATGTGACTTGTCCCTGCCCGGGTGTCTTCTTATACAATCTATTGATCAAATCGGTCATAAATGTGCATTGAAAGCACCAACTATGGTAGAGATGCTGCTTCCACGGCACTAGATTTCGGTGGATCTCCTTAGGACAGGCAGTTAAGGCAAATAAAGTACAGGTGCCACCAAATCGGCAGTGTTCCAACGGTCGGTTTTTTTGCTGCGGTGCAACCAGTACCACAGCTGCATCACAATAAGGATCTTTGTCATGATAATGACCTTCGGCATATGTAGGCAAGTTCTATGACCCAATTGTGAGCTTCGCTCTTTTAGCTTCTTGTGCCAGCCAGCGAGGGCAAGACTGGGTTATTTCTTTATCACGAGACACATTAGCGTGCCGAGGCCCAACCTCCCTGTGCTAGTTTTCGGCTACAAATTCCTAGGTATGACCAAGTCGAGGTACCCATTCTGTATGAAATACAAGTTTACATGCCTCGTAACAATGCTCCAAATGTTCCTGCGGCCTATTCTGCTGCGCCCTCTGGAGCTGATCCACAAATCTCAGGTGAAGTGATGTCTGAAAAATTTCCCAATTTGGAAAGTACTTCTTATAGGCAGTCGACCTGGTGACTCCTAATGCTGAATCCAGATTCTCTAGTTTCTGTCACTCCAGTATCTATTTTGACAATGGCACAATGGACTCCTTTGGGTCTGTCAAACCATCAGAGGTAGGTAAGGTCTTTGGCTGCGAACTAAGCCTTATGAGGGACTTGGTAATTTGGGCACCTCGGTGTTCCTGTAGCTCATATAATCGGTTCTTCCAACTTTCTAAGTCATCCTCATAGTCTGTCATACAGGAGCTACCAGAATCCCAACCTTCGGCAGGAGGATCCTCATAATATTCGTCCTTCGCGGTGATATTATAGATCTGGTCCAACACATTCTGATCTTCATCTTTGAATGTTTCTATGTATCCTTTTCCTTGGGATGGGTCTAGGGGTATTATAACTCTCAAACCCTTTCCTTCGAAGGTCATCTCTCTCTTCTTAAGGTTAATGACTGCAGCATTTTCCATTGCCCACTCAATTCCTAACAGGGCTGGGTAGGGATTGCTGTCATCGATGATCTCAATAACTTCAAAGTCCGCCAAAGTACTGACCCCATCAATATCGATTGGAACACTAAGGAATCTCCCTAGGGGCACAATCCTTTGCTGATTGGCTAACTTCAACTGTATATGGGACTAGGTAAGGGTAGGTTTCCCCATTTGTTCCCAGGTTTGCTTGGTTAAGACATTGACTTCTGACCCTAAATCTAGGATGACATCAGTCATATCATACCCTCCTATCTGAGCATTCAATCTCATTTCCCTACCAGTTCTTCGGACACGATTAACAATTTTCTCTTTATCAACTCTGCTCTGAGGTTCACAGACAGCAAGAACTTTTTGCAACTCCTTTAGAGCGTTCTGATTCTGTAAGAGTTTCATACAACTCTGTAAAAAGGAGGATAGGGTACTTACTTTATCCGACGAGGCATCTTGCAGCTGCGACTCTTGCTGATGTTGCTGCACAGGCACTACTGCTGTGCTAGGAGCAACATCATCACGCTGGGTTTCCATGACTGTCTCCTGTTTGCTTGGGACTTTTTCTGGGACCCAGTGCTCGTCAAGCTGTCTCTTTGCATTCTGTAGGTGTGACGTAGCTCCACTCCACGTAACAACGTTAATGGCTGCGACAGGTCGGGGCTCGACGGAGATAATCTGGATATTCTGAGTAGGACCACCGTTTCTTTCCTGAATCTTAGCTATCAGCTGCGGGCATTGCTCAATCACATGATCAACTGCGTGGCAATACCGACATGTCATAGTGGGGTTCTGACAATCTCTATCTAAATTCCCGGCTTGGTTACAGTTGTAGCAGATGACCTGGCCTCGGCCTCTTCCTACCATACCACCACGACCTCGACCTCCAAAAGCACCTCTATTGGATGCACCACCATGGTAACCGTAGCCATCATTACCCTGTCCCTCATTTTGTACCCGATAGGCGTGATAGGTGCGCTCTCGCATAAGGTCATAACTGCGACATTCATCTTCATTATGTCCTATGGACTTACAAAACTTGCAGTAGGTGTTCTTAGGGACTTGCACATACCTCTGGAGCAGATGACAATGTTCTAGGCGATGCTGGTCAGTTGTCCGACATATCTCACAATATATAACAGTGGGATTGAACGGGTTTGGAGTTCCAGTATTCAGGTAATTTCCTACCACAGGACATTGTTCCCTGTCATGACCTTCTTTCCGACAGTGTGTACACCAAACCGATTCATGACCATTTTTTCCTGTTTTCATATCATGGAGCTCGAGAGCCATGGCTGCGAGCTGTGCTTGGATTTGAGCAACACCATAATTATCTTTAACAGGTGTGGTCTCAAGCTTCATCGCGATTTCCAGAGCCTCTTGCTGGTCAACAACCTTCTGTTGCATGAGTGGAGTTCTGATGTGTGGTAGTAGTGCGGCAATAAACCATTCCTTGTGCTATGCGGGGCCAATTGTGAAACTGACTTGGTCTAGTAGAACTTTGAACCTCTGATCAAAGTCCCACACTGATTCGCCTTGCTTCTGCTGAATCTCCTTTAATTCAATGATACACTGCGACTCTGATTGGGGCTTCTTAAACTCTTTGATTATTGCTGCCTTGATATCATCTAGGGCAGGATTCTGAGTACTAGAGAATTTCATGAACCAAGTCAAAGCCCGGTCCCTGAAAGAAGTAATGAGCTGTGCGGTTC
>LPNX010271308.1:406356-500979 GCA_001517045.1 Pseudotsuga menziesii | reverse complement strand
GATGACTCAAAATTTCTCTTGTACCTTTTTCCACTTCACAGCAAACCACTTTGCTCGTCGAAGGTGTTTCCACTTGCAAACATAGGTTAGTAATACACAATCTAACAGTCTGATTCAAGAACCAATATTCCTTTTTCAGCTAATAGCATCTTAATCTTCAGACTAAATAAATTTAAAAACTTACCCCTTGGTCCGTTGAATAAATGGCGCTCCGCTTCACTAAAGGAGGTACTCATGTCAATAGCGAACTCCGTCACGAATGCCTCAAGGGTTCGCGTCGTCCAGAAATCAACAGTGCAAGAAATCCCGTTGTTTACTCTTTTCAACAAATTGATTCTTGCGGGGGTCCAAGCAGGAAACTGACCTCCACGGAAGTTCGTCCTTCGCTGGGCCAACCTAGATACCCATTGGTGCAACTCTATGTGGATACTACCAAAGAAAATTTCATAAACATCACAAAAAACATACCTTTGTAAAAGGCCGCTTGCGCTACGATGCGGATCATTGTTCTCTTGCTCAACGAATTTCAGATAAGTCTCATCTAGCCAATCATCGATTTCTTTCACAGAGGGTCTCCAGAACATAACCCTCGAGGTACGACGTAAACCCCTATTGGAGCAGGGTCCCGTAGGTACAGAAGAAGCTGCTAGTTTTGGCGGAAAGAGGACAAGGCAGAGCTACGACGCCGTAGCACGTTTCCAGCTGGAGAGCAGAGCCGGAAACCATGACTTTTGGGATAAAAAAGTCAAGAAGGCAACGGTACCCGAACGACCGAGAGAAGAAAGCTCAACCACTGCATTGAAGGCAGCGGCGGAATACAGGAGGGCTCAGCGACCCTCATAAAGAAGAAGGAGCAATGAGGCTCAAGCATTGAAGGTGAAGGACAGAAAGCAGAGAAGTGGTGCATAGTACCCATGGTCAGTGCCGGGAAGCATGGAAGACTGCAGAGAGCTGTGGTGTGACGGGAAGCGGCTACCTCAAGGACAGATAGGACCGACTGTCACTAATTAGGGTATGCGTTTACTATTGGGACAGGCCCACAGTGTTGTAATGGTGAGACCTTCGGGCCGCCTATAAAAGCTTGCATTTTGTATTGTAAAGGGTTAGCTAATCAGTCGGTTAGCCAGTTGGTTGGCTCGTAGGAGGAGTCGTTAGTTGGTCAGTAGAGTATTTTTTAGTAGACTCAGGAGTCAGTCAGACAGACTGTGTTGTAACGATCCAGACACCTAGCTTGTCTGTGAGTCATTTGAGTCTGTATGTAACCATCCACAGAGAGGAAAGAGAGGGAAGGATCTATTGAAAGAAAGGCAATATAGAGATAGAGATAGACCAGAGATCTAGAAGATATCTCGCGCTGCATATGCAGTGCAACAGACTGTGCTAACTTCCCTCAAGATATATAATAGAAGCACAGTTTGGTGGACGTAACTCCCATCTGGGGGGTGAACCACGTTAAATCTGCGTGTTATGTGTTGTATGAATGTGATTGTATTTGCTTATTGTTACTGGTTATTATGCATATGATGTTAGTTGCAGTAAGTGAATGTATGTATTGCTCAGCTCATGATAATGCAAGAAGATAGAGATAAGTTGAAGTATTTTAGTAAGTTGTTTAAAGACTCCTTTACGTCTGTTTCTAATGACCATTTAATCACAATATAAATTCTGAGAAGTAGAGTTTCGCACTGAGACATAGTCAACGCTAAGAGTGCAAAGTCGTAGTGGTAAGATATCACAGAGAGGTGATATCGCACCGGCAGAGGAGCTGCGGTGCGCGATACTGCGAGCTGAGGGCTTAGCGTTGAGGGGAGGCTGGGTGTCTTACGGTGCGCAGAGATGCGATAAGTTTGGGAATATTGTGAGTAAGTGGAAGTCGTGCGACGCGGGAAGCAACCGCATGACTTGCGCATGGAGAAGAATCGCAAGGCTAAAAGTGCTGCGAGTAGAAGAGGATGTGCGATGCACGGATATAGCTGACCTTGTGACCCATAAGTGTAAGAGAAGAAAAGTAGGATGTGCAGAACCTAGTCCAAGACACTTGAGTCTTGGCCAACCCATTAGATTCACTTCGGGTGAGACTTCAGATCGCTCCGCGGTTTGTCGCCGAAAGGGCCAGTGAGTTGGGGGTGTTGTTGATTGATTAGAGTAAACCCGGGTCTGCCCATGCAATCAACAACCCCTCTTGCACAGATACTGAGTTCAACCAGCAAAGGAACCACTTTGTTGGGCTATAGGGTAGACCCGAGTTTTATACCTTTAACTTCACACCAACAAAAGACCCACAGTGTTGGCCCTTTCGGCAACAACTTGCAAGTAGGTCGCAGTCTCACGCGAAACAGCTATGGGATGCCGCAGAATCAGTTTTCTGCAAGCAGAGGAGGGAGATTACTATACCTTTAGATTTTATCAATTCTTTATAATCAATTAACACAGTGCTCAAACATTCATAGATATATATATATCTTCGCAGTTAAGTAACACCGTGACTTGCTTAACCCTTACTGGGAATACACAGCGAAGTTATTTCTGAAACAACGATCTTATTTATCAGATTTATTTATACTTATCAATGCATAAAATAACATAACAAAAATCACACAAGAACCACAACACCAGATATAATGTGGTTCGCCCCCAGTGTAGGGGTTACGTCCACAGAACTGTGTTTTATTCAACTTTTCTACAAAATCACAGTCCTGATCTGCGCACTCAGCTGCAAATCCCTTCAGTCTTCAAAGCTGCGCACACAGCAGCAGGCTTCTGCACAAACAGCTATAGATTTCCTTAATCACTTACAAAACCCTTTGTGCACACAGCTGCAGAGGTCATCCACGCACTCAGCTGGGACTTATCCTTCACTTACAAAATAGCCTTAGCTTTGCCTTAACTTTCTTACATTCAAAAACCTAACCTGACTTATTTACAAGAGTGCCTATTTATACAGCGCACTATTACAAAACCATGGACTTCAACCATGGACACCCCGAACCCTAAACCCTAGACTTAAACCATGGGTTTATTACAAAAAGAAGACTTTGACTTAACCCCGACACCCCTAAGACTATTTTGAGTCATAAATCCACTTACAAACTTACAAAAACCACGGAGTTACCCATCTTAAGTACCGTTAGGGTGCGCGCCCCAACATCTACATACAGTAGAATCATTAATGGGTTGCCATCTTTAACCTTGTAGTAAAGGTTGGGATCTGCTTTACTCTTGGTAAAGCCCAAACTGGATAGAAATCTGTCAATTCTTCCATACCATGTCCTGGGTGCTTGTTTCAAACCGTATAGGGATTTCTTCAATCTGCATACATGAGACTCCATATCATGTGTCTCAAAACCAAGTGGTTGTTCTACATACACTTCCTCTTCTACTACACCCTTCAAGAAAGCAGTCTTGACATCCATCTGGTGTATCTTCCATTCCATTACTACAACCAGAGGAAGTACTGTTCTGATGGAAGTGTATCTGGCTACAGGTGCAAAGGTTTCTTCATAATCTATTCCTTCTTTCTGAGAGAAACCCTGAGCCACAAATCTTGCCTTATATTTTTCAATGCTACCATCCACATCATGCTTGATCTTGTAGATCCATTTGGAAGTTACAACTGACTTCCCTTTTGGTATTGGGACAACATCCCAAACATCATTCTTCATGATCGATTGGTACTCTTCGATCATATTATCCTTCCATTCTTTTCGTTCTACCGCTTCTTCATAATTGGAAGGTTCTTTATCAATGAAATCACATAGTAATGCTACATACATGGAGTAGGATCTGGTCCTCTTTCTTTCTCTGTGATTCTCTTCTGGAGCCCCATATCTTTCCGCACCTTGGATAACTTCTCATACCCAAGTAGGTTTCCTCTTGTGAGGATTATTTTCTGGAGGTGGATCTACAGGTCTTTGTGGTTCTTCAAATTCTCGATCTTCTTCTTGAGCTTCTTCATTCATGGTTGTATCATGAATTTTGGTGCTTTTGCTTCTTCAGATTCTTCAGTAGGTTTATTTCTGGATTTGTTGTAAGCTGTGTCTTCATCAAATATCACATCCCTACTGATATCAATATTCTTGAATCCTGGGAAGTATATTCTGTAATCCTTCGAGCTTTCAGAGTATCCCACAAATATACCCTTCTTTCCTGAAGGATATATTTTAGTCCTCTTCTCTTTTGGAATGTGTATGTACACCGAATAGCTGAATATTTTGAGATGGCTGACTTCTGGTTTCTTGCCAGAGAAGAATTCTTCAGGAGTCTTGTTCTCAAGTAATCTATGTGGAGTATGGTTCTGTACATACGCCGCTGTTCTGGAAGCTTCTGCCCAAATATGCATAGGAAGCTCTTGATCATGAAGCATTTCTCTTGTAGCTTCCATGATAGTTCTATTCTTCCTTTCTATAATCCCATTATGTTGAGGATTATAAGGAGTGGATAACTCCCTCTTAATCCCTAAGTCTTTGCATAGCTCTTTGAATTCATTTGAAGTGAATTCCCTGCCATTATCTGATTGAAAGGTCTTGATCTTCTTTTCAGTGTGATTCTCGATCAAGGATTTGAATTCCTTGAACTTGCTGAATACTTTGTCTTTGTTCTTCATGAAGTAAACCCATGTCTTCCTAGAAAAGTCATCAATAAAAGGAACATAATATGCATACCCGCTTAGTGATTTTGATGACATAGGACCGCATACATCGGAGTGGATGATTTCCAAAATTCCTTTTGCTTTGCTTTCGTTTCTTGGAAATGTATTCCTTGTATTCTTTCCTTTCGCACATCCTTTGCAGACCCCATCATGTTTTGTTTGTATTTCTGAAAGACCTTCAACAACTTTGCTTGCAAGAGGTAGTTCTTTGTAATGCACATGTGCAAGCCTTCTATGCCAAAGTTCACTTGGCTCTACTGTGTCATGGACCAAGGCTTGTTCTGGATGGCCCTTTAATTTGTACAATCCTCCTTGTTCTCCAATCACCACCGCATCATTGATAGTCTTTCCTTTTGGCCACATGATGACTTGACCATCTATGAATGCAACTCTCATTCCTTTTGCATCTAATGCAGATATGAAGAGGAGGTTCTTCTTGAGTCCCGACACAAACAATACTTCCTTAATTGTCATAGAATTTCCAGAGTCTAGCTTATAGGAAGATTCCCCACTACCTTTTATAGGATATTGGTAGTCATCTCCTAGCATGAGCATGATGTCTTCTTTTGTTGCTCTTTTTCTTATTCTGTTTCTTAGGACAATTTCATGCAAAGTGTCCTGCTTCATCACATGTATAACATATGATTCTAGACAAATATTTTCTAGTGTTATCTTTGTGAGAGCGCTTACCTCTGGAGTGATGAGATCTTTTTTTGGTTGACTTGGAGTGTATTGTGAGAGCTTGATCTTCACTTCCCATCTTCTCTTCCCGAGCTGCTATCCGAGCTTCTTCTTGAGAGCACTCTTCCCATATTCTGCTGAGCTTGACTAACTTCTTTCTAGCACAGATCCCTTGAATAAAGGAGCCCCATGATCTAGGGAGACCATTCAAGGTAGTCATCACAATCTCTGCATTTTCCACTTCTTCATCTACTGCTTCCAGTTGTTCTTTGATCTAAGAAACTCTTGTGAAGTAAGACTGGATTCTTTCTACATTCTAAATCTTCACATTCTTCAGTTGGTTTCTCAGAGTCATCTTTCGGTTTATGTTCTTTCCTTCAAACAATTTGGTTAGGGCATAAAACATAGCTTTAGGTGTCTTTAGGGAGGACACCTGTGGTATGAGGTGATCCTTGATGGAATCGACAATGATCCTCTTTGCTATAACCAACTTCTTCTTATCTAAGGCCTTTTCCTCATCTCGCTTTGGAACTGGAACCTCCTCATTGATATAGGAGTCCAACTCATTTTCTTCCAGGACCAGGGAGATCCTATACTTCCAAGCTCGGAAGTTATCAGCTCCCTCAAGATTTTCATCAAGCTTGGTATGATGAGACGTCTTAACTGAGAACCTCAAATGGAAATACAAAATATTTAGATCCAACCAGGTCAAGATGTCGGATCTGGATTTGGAGCTAAAATCTTGCAGAGCTGGTTTAGGAGTAGATTAGGGTTTTGATTTTTCGGAGTTCGGTCCAACCAATTACTTTGAATTTGATCCCTAACTTAAATTTTAGGGAGGAGATCAATCTAGGCCTGGTCTCACTAAAAAATTCCTCTTCTATGAAAAGCCCTAATTTCCGGCAGTAGTGTCGGGTCCAAAACTGAAAAACCTTAGAATTGGATTCTTCTTCGATAGAAAGATGCGCCCTAGGGAGGAGAGTTATTCCAACCTTCTTTTGCATAAAATCTATGGAGAGAGATCCACAAAGTAGGAAGCCCTAGTTTCTGCAACTGCATAGTGTCTTCTTCTCAGGTTATCTCTAATAACATGTTAGTTTTTCAACATTTAAGCTAGCATTATGTTAGGATCTTTAACTGAGAGAACAACACGTACAACAATCAAACACAAGAGACAATGAACAGAGTGTTTTTCCTCGGGGAAACCATAAATGGAGAAAACCCCGCAACTTCCTCAGAGATAGAATCGGCACAAAAGATAAAACCCCAAAACAGTAAGATGATCTCATGATAGCAGTAACCTCTTTCTTCTTTTCCCCGGTGTATTTCTCTTCCTTAGCTAGGCGCTACAACTGAGTGTGAATGAGTGTGTACTAAATAGAGAAGTCACCTCTCTATTTATACTAATTCTTGACATGACTAAAACCCTACTAGGGCTGACTTCACTAGGTGAGTTTAATAACCCTAGTGCCCTAGATCTATGGGGACTTTAACCCTTAGACAATAGGAGGGTTACCCACAATGAATTGACATGACTTGTTTACATTATAGATCTTCTCGATCGGAACATCAGGGCATGACATGACATAATAACATCCCAAAATAAACATCAGGTTACAATAGATAAGAAATATAAGTGAATACATTCTGAAATTACAATTACATCAACATAAGTTGTAGGATCACTTGCTAGATTCCAATCAGCTCCCAAAGAAACACATGTGACAGCAATGAAAATAACTCTCAGATATTTTAAAGGTACTATAGATTATGTTTTATTGTACCAAAGATGTCAAGACTTCACTTTAAAAGAATTCACTAATGAATATTCGACAGGAAGTGTTGATGATCGAAAGAGTACCAATGGAGCAACATTCTAGTTTGGAGACTGTTTGGTATCATGTCTAGGAAAGAAATAATCCTCCATTGCACTATCTACAACAACGCATGAATATGTTGATGTTTCATCATGTTGCACTCAAGTAATTTGGATGAAACATACATTGGAAGAATTACTTGTACAGTATGAGCATCCAATAGTGATAAATTGTGACAATATCAGTGCCATAAACATATCAAAAAACACTTTTATGCACTCCAAGACAAATCACATCCCTATAAAATATCACTTTTTGAGGGATCAAGTATCATAGAAGGTGGTGAAACTGGAATATGTTGATACAAGGGAACATACATCTGATATCTGCGCTAAGCCACTACCCAAAGAAGCATTTGAGCATCTTAGACAAAAGTTTGGAGTAATCTCCCTACAATAGATATAGAAAAATAAAAAATAAAAAAATCATTAAGTCAAGGGGAGACATGTTGACAAGGGGACATGTCAAAAGGATAAATTTGTCATTAATGTCAAAGGGGGAGAAAATAAAATAGTTTTTTCCATCAATGCCAAAGCAAGAGAATGTTGAGTATGGTTTCCATTGATGTCAAAGGAGTTCATTAATGACAAAGGAATAACAAAGAAAGTGATGACATGGAATATGGCATGTGTGATGAGGTTGAAAATTCATATGATGGGTGTATAGTCCTCTCATGAATTCATTGTTACAGTTTGACACCATTCTATAAAGGTACGACAACTTGCTAAAACTTTTGTTGAAACTATGAAAATTTGACTAAGTTTAAATTCTTCTTATTCTGCCTAAGGGGCCTTTGTAAAATACACGACGTCTTCTGTATTGGATGAATTAAATGATTACGAGGATATAGACATCTATATTGTTGTCTTATGCATCTAACCATATGATTGGTTTATTAATACAGTCTCTAAAGGTGAAGTTATTAGTGTGCAAAAAGTGCTTTCTGGCATGATTTGCATTGTTTCAGTTCTGGTAAATCTGCCTAAGTGGACTCAATAAAATGCCTACCATATTTTGTATGATATTGATAAAAAATATATGATACCATCGGGTTTTATTAAACTTGCACAATGATATAGGGATTAAACACAGTCTCATCAATAGATTAATGACAATAATTCATGAAAATGGTGAAAAAGGGCTACAGAATGAGTAGCCACACTGTATATTCACACAAAGAATGAGAAATTACATTACAATGTCATGCTACAAGCATGAATGAGAATCAATTCAAATTCCTAAGGAGGTCATTCGAATTGAATGAGTGAGTCTAGCTTAACTGAATGTAAGCCATAGTCAACACTCAAGTTAACCACTGATAAAAACCCTAATTGAGTCAACTAATCCCTAATTGAAGTTTAAGTGCAATAAATTACTGAGTCTCAACTGAAAGTGATCATACACATGTCACAGCAAGCCAACCATCAAGTGGTATCACTTCAAAGACTCCAATGAACCCCAATGAGGTTAACTAAAGTGTAACTGAACATCAGAAGTGGTTGGAGGCACCCCTGTTGACTCCAATTCATTAAATAATCATTAAATAATCAATTTAATGAAGGGAGGTGCCTTCACTACCCTGTTTAACTGATTGTAACCATTAGTTAGCAATTAGGTGCATTAATATCACTTAAATCACCCCTGGAGTGCTCCAGTTAGCCTCCCCGAATGTAGGAGAAGGCTAAGTCAGCCTCCTTGACTGAAGGTATGCATGGATGTTATCTAGGTGATGATATTTAATCCTCCACTGATGTTAATTAAGCCAATAATACATAGGATAGTAGTTTAACTAGGCCAAATTGACCAAAATGAGTGTGTAAGGTGGTAAATTTATCCAACACCCGCCCTTACGCTATACTTAGGAGGAGTTAGAAAACATAAAAATGTTAGGCTCCCAAAAAATAAGGCCATAGGTCACACTGTACAATGATGAAACTGAAACAATGCTTAAAAAAAAACTAAGTTAGGAAAAGAGGGAAAACCCAGTGGGAAAATGCCCCCCTCAAGCTGAACACTGAAAGTAGTCTGAATCACCCTGATGAACTCACCCCCAATAGTGAACGGAGGTAAGCGAACTTCTTTTCTGAAAATATATTGGTGAAGATGTCTGCAATCTACTCATCATTTGGGTAGTATTGTAGAATGATGGTCCTTTCATGCACTAGATCCCTGATATAGTGCATGTGGATCTATACATGCTTGGTCCTCTGCCTGGTAACTGGATCTGTGGAAATATTAATAGATATTTCATTGTCACAAAATAGGAGAGTGGACAAAGTACTACCAATATCAAACTCTGAAAGAATGCCTTGCAACCAAACTGCTTGGATGCAAGCATTCACCGCTCCTCGATACTCGGCCTCCGCTGAAGATAGTGCTATGGCATCCTAATTTTTGCTAGACCAGAAAATGGGACCACCACCAAACATGAATACATATTTGGAAGTATACTTTCGATCAATAGAATCACCTTCCCAATCAAAATCTATGTATCCAACCAGCTCTAGCTCGGAGTTTGCAGCATAGTGAATGTCGTAGGTCCTGGTTCCCTGAATATACTAGAGGATCCTCTTGGCTTCCTTCCAATGAAGATAATGAGGCTGATGCATGTATCTTAATACATCATTCACAGCATAATAGATATCGGTCCGAGAATGTGTCAAGTACAACAAGCTACCAATCAGCTATCGATAGATAGTGCAGTCCATGGGAGGTGTGCTTTTTCCTTCTTCAAGGCTGATCCCTGAAAGGAAATGGAATGGTGCAGGCCTAAATTCATCCATGTTAAAATTTACTAATAGGTTTGAAATTTATTTGTATTGAGTGACCATTATCCCATCATAAGTTTTCTCAATTTCGAGCCCCAAAAATTGTTTTAGGAGCCCCAAATCACTCATTTCAAAGGCATTGTGGAGAGCAGTTTTGATGGCTGAAATGGAGGCAATTGTAATACCTGTGATCAGTAAGTCATCACAATATAAAATAATAATAATAATATGACCATCAAACTTCTATAAATACACATTTGGATCTGATCTACACCTTTGGAATTTTTGCGAGAGAAGGAAGGCATCCATCTTGGAATACCAGTCTCTTGGGGCCTATTTTAACCCGTATAGTGACTTCTTTATCTTGAAAACCAAAGATGGATCAGTGATGTATCCATTAGGATGATTCATGTATATCTCCTCATGAATATATCCATGTACAAATTCTGACTTAACATCCATATGATGCACTTCCCAGTGCTTAGATGCTGAAATTTCCAAAACTAGGCGGATGGAGTCCATTTTTGCAACCGGTGCAAAGGTCTCATGGTAGTCCACAACTTGGACCTGAGAGAAAAATTTTTCCACCATACTTGAATTATATTTGTGGGTGCTTCCATCAGCATCAACCTTGGTCCAAAACACCCACTTGCATTGAACCAATTTCCTTCCCGGAGGAAGAGAAACTAGCTCCCACATAGTGTTTTTCTGAAGAGAATTCATCTCTTCATCCATGGCAACTTGCCATATCGGATCCTTCCGAGAATGGTAGTAGGATTTTGGATATTAACTAATCATAAAATATCAATTTTGGAACAGCAAATTATTAGGACAAGAGAGCGCAATACCTTCTCTTTGGAAATCAAACTGGGTTCTCCTTAGATCATCTGGATTTCCAATGTTATCTCCTGCGGAGGAGAGTGTCTGTCGGGCCCATGTAGGAAGATGATTTTTCACTTCAGTTTCTGATTCAGCATATAATTATTTTTGCACACTGATATCAGAAATCAGAGGATCCAAATCAGTGTCATACCCCCCAATTTCATCATCCAAATATTCAGTAGAATAGGAAGGAAATTCAGCAGTTTTCTCCTTCACTAGTTCCACCTCCTGAAGAGGTTCATCGAACTTGACACTTCTCTCGATGATGATATGTTTGGTTTTGATATCCAACATATTGAAACTGTCACATCCCCATCCCTTAGACCGGCGAAGAGGACGCGACGAACACCAAAAACAGCTGGGCAAACAACCCCATGAACATAAACAAACATCAATGCTGGAGTTAAAAATTACAAGCATACACAGATGCAGAATGAATCAACATTCAGCGGAAGCAACACACATAAATTTCCAGCATAAAACATGTTCATCATAATTCATTATAAAATAGATTAGATTGCAGAGAATAAATAGTCAGCAGTATTTATCTTTCGATGAAGAATCCTACAACCAGCTACGTCGCTGCAACGTTCCACCCAACTATAGGCCATCTTGCTCATCAATCTCTCAGCAATGCTGCCACCCCTGAGCTAGGCATGATTCCTCCAAGGATAAGGGTCAATGCAGGCTTGCACATAGCCAAGGGACACAATTAGTCGAACCAACACAGCTGGGTTTACCAGGCCTTCCATGAACGGCCAAGCCAGCATAGTCCGAAGACCAACCACTGCATACCATAGCGCACCAATCCTTTCATAGCCCCGTGAAGAAGGGAAGGACACCCAGGGATAATCCCAAACCAAATATGGGCACATCTCAAGTCCACCAGACAACACGGAGTTGTTCTTGGCCCTATCGTGGCCAAAACAACTCAGCACAACACCCAATCCAGGGTATATCAGCAACCCAACTTCCCAATCAAAATGGTGGAAACAATCCACAGCCCATAGTGGATAAGAAACAAAACTCCTAGCATAACCACGGGAAACTCAGATACAGAGGTGGAAATCAACAGGCAACCACAACATGGGGAAGACAACAGTCCCACAATGGAAGAAGTGAACACACATGCATAGTTCGAGATGGAAAGAGGACGGACTCTTAACAACACCAAGGAATAGTAGCCAATACCACTCATGGCATGGGAAAACAACAATCCCAAAAACGTATCAGCATACCTTACCAGCAACGTGGGGAAAACAACAGCCCCGGTTTACACAGTCGAAGTCGCTGGAGAAAGACTACATAGACCACGCTGGGAAGAAATTAGGGTCTCCCGATCTATGCGTGAGGAAGAATACACTCCCTGTGTGAAGGGAAACTTCCACAGACCACAACTATGAGAATGAAGACTAGGCCAACTGCCTATGCGTCCCTGCGTGAGAGTGAACAACTCCCTATGTGTGAGGGTGAACAGCCCACTGCTCTGCGTGAGCATCAACAGACGCGGCCGTGAAGGTGAACTGACAGGGATGGAGTGGAGTCAATGGAAGGTTGTGGGTGGAGTGGGTGTGTGGGCAAAGGACTGACAGTCCTGCCACCCCACTCCCAAAGACAATAACTGCCCCAACCACCAACAACCATTCCCCATGAAGGTGGTTGGGTAAAACAATAAAGAGGTTGACAAGGGAAGATGGCAAAACAAAACAAGGTGGAAACACATGGGTTTTTCCCCCATAGACCAAGGTTTGACATCCCTCACCCCTTATCCTTTGGCACCATGCCCTTTTCATTCAACGTTGCACTAGCGTAGATGGTTGTGGTTTATTTTATTTGATGTGCGTATTTACATGATGTCAAATTATAAGGTGTCGGATAGCATGACATACCATTGGCAACTATCCCCATTGCCGAAACATAAACAACCAAATCGATGATGGGGATTTTATCTTTAGCTCCTCACCACGATTAACTACATTATATACATCATGCAAACGGGGTCAAAACTGGGACATTACAAAAACCTTTAGATTCATCAGGATACCCAATAAACATACATTCTATGCTTTGCAGTTGCAAATCCATTCTTTTATCAAGCGGAATCCAGGCCCATGCAGTGGACCCAAACACCCGCAGGTTCGACAAATCCGGCTTGTGTCCGAAGTATGCTTCGAAAGGGGTCTTCCATTTCATGGATGAGTGTGGAACCCTGTTCTAAATTTATTCTGCAGCATTCATGGCTTCAGCCCACAAATTTTCAGCAAGCTTCTTTGATTCCAACATACAGGTGGTCATCTCCTTGAGAGACCGATTCTTCCTTTCCGCTACTCCGTTCTACTGGGGAGTGTAGGGAATTGAATGTTGGACCTGAATACCACTTTGGGAGAATATGTGAAGCAACTCATTACTGAAATACTCCCCTCCATTATCAAATCTCAAGATCTTGATCTTAATCCCAGAGGCATTTTCAATCAAGGCCTTCAATTCAGAAAATTTTTCACATACTTCAGACTTCTTTTTGAGAAAGAAGACCCATGTGTACCTTGAAAAATCATCAATAAAAGTAAGAATATACCTTGATCCTTTCATGTATTTGATAGGCATCGGGCTGCTAATATCACAATGTATCAGCCCCAATATGCATGTAGCTCGGTTTGCCTTCCCCCAATCGAACTTGTGCTCAGGGTGCTTTCCAATCACACAGCCCTTGCAAATTCCCGTGGTTGCCTTGATGACCGGGAGGCCTTCAACCATGGAGTTTTTCTGTAATTGCTGCAAATATTTGAAATTAATATGGCCAAACCTATCATGCCACAGCCTACTAACCTCATTTCCATGAGTTAGCAAAGCGGTGGGATTTGCATCCACAACAAAGTGAGAGAACTCATAGGCTTTTGCATGATGGTTTGCAAGGCCTTTAGCAATGAGTTTCCTGGATGCAAGATCCATTATCTCAACATCATTTGGGCTGAAAGAAACTCTCTTAGGCACTCCAGTATATGTCATCTAATAGACACTAAGGATATTTGATGCCAGAGATGTTACATACAAAACATTTGAAAAAAAACCATTTTCAAGATCAACAGTACCTTGTCCTTCTGAAATGATGGTGGAGTCATCTCCCATGTGGATGGGGATGGATTTTCCAGTATCCAAGGATGAAAAGGAGTCTCTTTTAGCCATCATGTGGTTCAAATCTCTAGATTCAATCAAGAGTGCTTTGGACTTTGAAGTGCTTTCCATGAGGGCATGACCTCTTTCAGGTTGTGGTTCCCGTCTTGCTGATCTCTCCTATGAAAGATTTCCGAAAGATTGATGTGATTTTTCTCAAGGAGAGAGGTAGCTTCATCAATCAGGAATGTTCAGGGTGGAATCCCTTCCTATAGTATGAACACTTGAATTTTTCCTTGCCATGGTGCCCTTTTCCTTTGTTCTTCCTTGAGCCGAAAGACTCATCATGCTGCTTGTTTTCCACTCTAGGATTAGGAGCATCAAATTTAGTTTTTGGGTTCTTCTACTGCTTTCCTTTACCCTTCATATATTTTGGCCCCAATACATGGAAGTATTGATCACAGGAAGATCTGATGATCCCCATCTGGAAAAGCTTGTCATGTTCACTTGTTAGGGACTCAATGAAGGCATTGAGTGTAGGCGTCTTCCATCCAGGGGTTGTGATATTCCTCGCATGGAATGTAGAAACAAAAATTGAATAATCAGCCCCAAGTCTGGAGAGTATGGTGAGGATGAGCTGATCATCCGCCTTCTCTACTTTGCATTGCTTCAAGAGTAAAACAGTGTGCTTGAACTTTGTGAAAAAGTCATTCAGAGTCTCGAAATTGGAGGGATGTAGAGACATCAATTCATTTTCGAGTTGGTAAACTCTCAAGTCATCTTGCTTTCCATATAGAGTTTCCAACTTGTCCCATATTTCTTTTGGAGTCTTCAATCCCACAAGATGGAAAAGAAGATCCCAGGAAATAGAGAGGCACAAGAAATGGAATGCTTCATCCTTCTTGTTCAAGAATATTGATTTCTCTATGACAGAACCAGGCTCATCTTCAGTGTCCATGGTGACTCTATAGATTCCTTTGGAGTGCAGCTGAATCTCCATGTCACCTTTCCATGAGTGGAAATTTTATGGAGTCAAAATATCTACTAAGGAGGCCATCTGGATATGATGGAGCGAATGCTTCACCTATAGAAAACCTAAAAATCACAACAGAAAGGGCAATGTAAGGTCGGACAGCCTGCACATTTTAGGATTTCATCACACCCAGCATAGTCAATCAAGCAAGCTTGATCAACAAGTTCTTTACTTGGGGTATTAATTGGTAATCCTTGGCTTCTGGTGCAGTGCTGGATTTTTGAGCTATTGCTCAATTTTCATGCAAAAATCTGTCAAAAACTTGTTTTTGAGAGATAGAGCTTCGTCTTGCTATGAGCTCTAATACCATATTAAACTTGCATAGTGATCTAGGTACTAAACACAGTCTCATCAATAGATTAATGACAATAATTCATGAAAATGGTGAAAAAGGGCTATAGAATGAGTAGCCGCACTGTATATTCACATAAAGAATGATAAATTACATTACAATGTCATGCTACAAGCATGAATGAGAAGCAATTCAAATTCCTAAGGAGGTCATTCGAATTGAATGAGTGAGTCTAGCTTAACTGAATGTAAGCCACAGTCAACACTCAAGTTAACCACTGATCAAAACCCTAATTGACTCAACTGAGCCCTAACTGAAGTCGGAGTGCAATAAATGATTGAGTCTCAACTAAAAGACATCAGACACATGTCACAGCAAGCCAACCATCAAGTGGTAGCGCTTCAATGACTCCAATGAACCCCGATGAGGTTAACTGAAGTGTAACTGAACATCAGAAGTGGTTGGAGGCACCCCTGTTGACTCTAGTTCATTAAATAATCATTAAATAATCAATTAATGAAGGGAGGCACCTTCATTGCCCTGTTTAACTGATGTTAACCATCAATTAGCAATTAGGTGCATTAATATCACTCAGATCACCCCCGGAGTGATCCAGTTAGCCTCCCCGAATGTAGGAGAAGGCTAAGTTAGCCTCCTTGACTGAAGGTAGGCGTGGATGTGATCTAGCTGATGACATTTAATGCTCCACTGATGTTAATTAAGACAATAATACTTAGGATAGTGGTTTAACTAGGCCAAATTGACCAAAATGAGTGTGTAAGGTGGTTAATTTCTCCAACAGGTTTTAGCTTGTTGACGTGTTCATTTGAGAATGGTCTTAGTTCCCCTAAAACATGCTTGAATAAAAAGTTACAGGTCTGCTGAAATGAGGTTTCATACTAAAAATTGACTAAGTATTGAAAAATCGTTCTATGTTGTCAAAGTAAAGTGCCTACCATATTTTGTAGGAAAATGATAAAAATAATCAGATACCATTAGGATGTATCTTGTTGATGTGTGCATCTTACCGTGATCTTATTTCTCCTAAAAGGTGCTTGAAGGAAAAGCTATAGGTCTGCCAAAATAGGGTTTTAGGTTTTTTTGCACCGATTCATGAAAATGCACGTTTCCATAATGAATAGATGCATTGGTGAAAAGGTTTTAATGAAGGGAAAAAATTATGAAAAGACACAATGGTTAAAATACATGTTGAAAGAAGTATTTAAACAGAAATTTGAAGTGGAATAAAAGCATCGTAGAAATTCAGATCAATGTAACAACAAGAAAATACATAGACAAATCAAGTGAAGAATAATCAGAAACATAATTGAAGAAAAATATCAACTTAGGGAGGTAGGGTGGTGCTAGGGCATGATGCAAGCCTGCAGGGAGGTTTTAGCCTCCTTTTGGTAGTGGCTGGAGTATAAGGGTGTTGTATCATCCTTATCTGTTGGTGCAGGTAGAAAAATACACGGTGTTGGTGCATCCTTGTCTATTGGAGCAAGAAGAAAACAAGTTGTTGGTGCATCTTTTATGTAGAAGAAAAAAAAGAATTTTGTAAAAATCATCTTATTAATGATTTTGATTTTATGGTTTTATTTTTAAGGCTTCCACGATAAAATTATGTGTCCTAAATTATTTGATTCATTGTTTATCTTATACTTATTGTTTTAATAAAGTGAAAACAAGGAAATATTGATTCACCCCCTCTCAATATTTCTAGATAAACCAACAGGTTTCACATGAATGATCAACCCTTGATTGATCGAAGCGGTTGTAGTGTTACAGGGTGGCATACCTTCAATAGCCATGGGATGGATAGACCTACATGGAAAAGAGATGTACATGTCGATATCTAGATGTATAGTGATAATGAGATGATCATTTGATGTTGCGAATTGAATAAGAAATGATGAGCTATGGATCTATCATCTGAGTTCAGAAGAGTCATGAAGACACAAACATTTTGATATGTTCCTCGGTTACATCATTAATATAAGTAATTGATGAACCTTAGTATAAAATTAAAATGGATACCATTTGTTACCCAATGATCAAATGCCAAGGGCCATTTACGGACAATAAAAATATTCCAAGTGTAAAGGGTGATCGTGTGAGTTTTCTATGTTGTAGTGAATTGGGATGGGAGGAGAAGGAGCACTAGAACTTTCTCACTATTTGTAGTTAGAGTGATCAGAAGGAGGTAGAATGGACTCATTTTCCAACAACAAAATGATTTTGCGAGGAATACTGGAGGGGCGTTGGACCTATCTAACACTTGTTCCACTCTAATGATTAGCGTGGGAACTTCCATACACATTTTGGGAGCCTTAGTGGCATGAAAAATTTCTCAAAATATTGGAGTGAGAAACAATGATCCATATGGAGATTGTTGTTCACCCACCCATTCCATTGGATCAAAATAATTGTCCATTTTAGCGGTTTCCTAGTTATTTTTCTATGGTTTTTTGGGTCCTAAATTTCTGGGGCCATTTTGAGGCCCTAAATGATGTTATTTTGGTGATTCCAGGGGCCAGATAGTTGGAAGCATCATTTGGATGTGGACTACATTTGGCCCCAGTCCAAATATGTAAATCTCAGGTGGACATTTCCAATAGACTATCGAGTGCCCAAATCAAAGATCGTATGCAAAAGTTATGACCCCAGGAAGTCGATTGTTCAACTGACCACGTTGGGGCTGCAAAATTTATGACGACTCATATTATAGGGTTATTTTTTGTACCTCTAGGGTTATCACCCTCATTATTATTATAAATAGGCCCCTTTGGCCTCATTTTGTTTTCATCTAGGAACAGATGATCGTAGCAGCCACATCTCTTCTCAGACATAGATACCACCATTCTAGTTGTTGTATTTCATCCATTTAATAGAATATGTGTTTATTGTATCTTTGTTTTAATTGAAATATGTTTATGTTTATGATTCTATAGTTGTTATTTCATTTAGTTTACACATAAATATGGATCAATGGTATCAGAACAATCTGTTGTTTGATTATTTCTCGGTGCATGTCATTGATGATTTCAAGGTATAGAGAGTTAGGTATTGAGCTAGTTTCACTTGGGGAAGACGAATCTCATCTCCCCAAGTGACCTCACATGGAAGAAGAAAAGAGATATGACAGAGAAGGAGATCATACCAATCCGTTGCTCTAGAAGTCCCTTACGTAATAGAGGAATTTCTCATAGATCCTTCTATGAATGACAACACTAGTCGATGCACCTTCATTGAGAAGTCATTTAGGAGATGCAACTCCATTCAAGGTACAATTTAACTTTGATATTCCTTTATTTGAATGTCATATCGATGTTGATGCCCTATATAAGTGGTTGAATGTTCTAAAAGGGTATTTATCTGTCCACAATTGTTCCAATGGGGAAACGATCACCTTTGAGCTCCTTCAGGTTGTCCCCCATGTAAAAAATTGGTGGGATACTTATTTTGAGAAAAACTCATTAGATAAGTTTGGAATGTTCGAGGCTAGTCCCACTTGGTCCTCCTTCATATATTTTGTTAAGAAAAAGTATTACCCTGTGGGAAAATATGATGACCAATAAACAAGATGGACCATTATGTGTCAAGAGAGGGACCAAACAATGTTGGAATACACAAACAACTCTCATACCTTGTGTACAAATATGGGTATCAACGACTCTGAATGACACCTCATATCGAAATATCACAGTAGCCTACATCGGTACATTCGAACCAAGATGGACTTCCTATCCATCTCATCAGTTGGATCAGCCTATCGGTATGCTGTCAAAATCGAGGAGAAATTTCAACAAAATAATAAGCGATAATTTGGACCTCCAAATCCATCACAGAAGAAAGGAAAGGGAAACCCTTGCATCCAAAATGTGGGAGAAGGAAAGGAAAACAACTCCTCGCCACAAGCTAAGAAGGGTAATGGAACAATGTAATTTTTAGTGGTGAAATTTCGCCAATTGGCTATTTTTTTGGGTTTTTTCAAAAAATAAATTTGCTATTTGGTGTCTAATAACGCCTATATTTACATAAAATATGTTTTTTTTATCATAATATTCGCCACAATTTATACATTTTAGTGTTAGTTTTATGTTTTATATTTAATATTGGCCTACCTATCTATCAACATGCTTTTTCAATCCAGAACAATCACCTAGAATACTATACTTTACTATAATATTAAAATCCTTAAAAAATACCCTGTAATGGAAAGATAGAGAAGGACACTAGGAAATGGTGTGAGTTCCACAAAAGCCCTTGGAACAACACCAATGAATGTCGCTCAAAGAAATTATTGGTGTTCGAGATTATAGCTTTGGAATCAGAACCCAGTGTCAGTGGTTATACCACATAGATCCAACCAAAGGAACTTGAAGAGTCAGAGGCAGAGGAGCACCTCTTCCACTAACAGAAGTAGATGAAGGGAATCCCACTAAATTTGGTTGTTAACAATGGAATCCAAAATAACTTGATATCAGTAGAAGTCATCAAGGTATTGAATCTTTCTACAACAACACACCCGCATCCATACAACATTGGTTGGTTAATCCAAGGACTCTATATCTGTGTTACTGAACAATGCCTCCTACCATATGGCATCAAGCCTTTCATAGACGAGGTATTGTGTGATGTTTCCCACTTGAATTCTGTGATGTTATTTTAGAGTAACCATATATGTGGAAGAGTCATGATATATATGAATCACAACCTTGTAGTGTCATTGTCACTTTGGGAGGACAATTATATCAGATACTAGAGGCAGTTGCACCTACCATAGTCTCATAGGGAACGAAGGTAATACCCCACACAAGGAAATTCTCTGTCTTCACAATTTCCTCTAAATGAGAAAATCTTATTGCAAATACCTCGAAACCCTCTACATAGGGTCCCTCTACTCAACAGAAACAAGAACACAAATTTAGTGTTCCCTCATCCATTTGAGTACCTCTACAGTGTAAGGCCACCCATTCAAGGTGCTCATCCAAAAAGAAATAATCCAGACTAGTTCAGACAAAGGATAACAAGAAAACTAGAATTGTTGAATAGCAATTACAACCCTCTCAGGATGTCAAAGAAAGGCACCCTCTTCACTTCAATAAATGTCACACCAGGAGATCATCTCAACACACAGTTCAAGATATGATACATGATCTAACACAATGGAGACCATTTATTGTTAATGGGGGGATTGATCCAGATGGAGATAGGTGGCCACCCACCTATTCCACCGGCTCAAAACAATTTTCCATTTTGGTAGTTTACTAATTATTTTTCTATGGTTTTTTGTGTCCTAAACTTCTGGGGTCATTTTGAGGCTCTAAACGATGTTTTTTGATGATTAGGCGGGCCAAAATGTTTCTATAGGAGTTCATTTATCCCAATTAAAATATGTAAATCTTGGTTGGACCTTTCTAATGGGATATCGAGCACCCAAATCAGATATCGTATGCAAATTTTATGACCTTGGGAAGGTGACTCTTCAATTAACCACCTTGGGGCTGCAAACATTATGAGGGTTAATATTTTAGGGTTATGTTTCGGACCTTCAGGGTTCTATCCCTCATTCTTATTATAAATAGGATTATTTGGCCTCATTTTGTATTCAACTAGGTACAGATGAGCATAGAAGCCACATCTCTTCTTAGACATAGCTACCATCATTCTAACTATTGTATTTCCACCATTTAATAGAATGTGTGTTTATTGTATCTCTGTTTTCATTGTAATATGTCTATGTTTATGATTCTATATATGTTATTTCATTTTTTTCACAAATAAATCTGGATCAGTGGCATTAGAGGAATGTTCTCTTTGATTTGTTTCTTGGTGCATGTCCCTGACAAGGTGAGGGTATAGAGGGTTGGGTCTTGAGCTAGTTTCACTTGGGAAAGGCCACTCTCGCTACCCCAAGAAGCCTCCCATGGAGGAATAAAAGAGATACGATGGAGCATGAGATCCTATCAATTCGTTTCTCAAGGAATCCCTCACATGACACAAGAAGGAAATGATGGATAGTTTCACCTGGATCCTCCTATGAATGTCGAAACTGGAATATGCACCTTGAATGAACAGTATTTTTGGAGATGAAACTCCATTCTAGGTACAAGTTAAATTTGATAATCCTTTATTTGAAGGTCATATCGATGTTGATTCCCTAGATGAGTGGTTGAGTGTTCTAGAAAGGTATTTCTTTGTCCACAATTTTTCTGACAGGGAAAAATTCACCTTTGCGCTCCATAAGGACATCCCCCATGTCAAAAATTGGTGAGATACTTATTGTGAGAAAAACTCATCAGATAAGTCTAGAATGTTTGAGGCTAGTCCCACTTGAGCCTCCTCCAAAGACGTCGTTAAGAAACAAAATTATCCCATGGAAAAATATGATGACCAGTGCACAAGATGGACCATTATGTGTCAAGAGAGAGACCAGACAGTGTTGGAGTACAACAAAAAATTTTATACCTTGCATACAAAGATGAGCATCAATGATTCCGAGTGGAGCCTCATTCTGAAATATCGTAATGTCCTACATACGTACATCCAAGCCAAGATGGAATTCTTAGATATCTCATCACTTGGATCTTCCTATAAATATGTTGTCAAAATCGAGGAGATATTTCAACAAAAGAACAAGAGAGAATTCAGACCTACAAATCCACCGCAGAAGTAAGACAAGAGAAACCATACCTCACAGAACATGGGACAAGAAAAGGAAAACCATTCCCTGCCACAAGAAAAGGTGGGATATGGAAAGAGAAATAATGACACAGGAAAATGGTGCGATTTACACAAAATCCCTTGGAACAACACCAATGAATCTCTCTCATCAAAGTAGTCATTGGTGGTTGAGACAAAGCTTCAAAATCAAATCTTGATTCTGATTCAGAACCCATTGTCACAGCCGCATACTATGGGGAAAATATCATTGATGCAAAACCTAGTGTCACTATTGCTACAAGACATATTCAACTAGAGTAACCTAAAGAGTCATAGGAAGAGGAGCGCCTCTTCCACTCGTAGATGTGGCTAAAGGGAATCCCACTAAATTTTGTTGTTGACAATGACAGTAAAAAGAACTTCATCTCAACATAAGTAATGAAGCAATTGGACCTTCTGACAACACCACACCCACAACCATACAACATCGGTTGGGTAAACCAAGGATGAGGTATCTGTGTTACTCAACAATACCACCTACCATATGGAATCAAGCCTTTCAAAGATGAGGTACTGTGTGATGTGTCCCATCTTAAAGTATGTGATGTTCTTTTAGGACAACCATATATGTGGAAGAATCATGTTATATATGAGTCATGACCTCGTAGTGTCATTGTAACTTTGGGAGGACAACTCTATCAAATACTAGATACAGTTGCACGTTCCACAGTCTTGCAAGGTAGAAAGATAATCTCCCACACTAGGAAATTATCCTTCTTCACAATTTCCTCTAAAGGAGAACAAAATATTACAGAAACCTACACGCCCTCTGCACAGGGTCCCTCTTCTTAGCAGAAAAAAGAAAACAAATTCAACGTTCTCTCATCTATTCGAGTACCTCTACATTGTAAGGCCACACATTCAAGGTGGTCGTCTATAAATAAATAATCCATATCAGTTCATACAAATAATAACACGAGAAATATAATTGTTGAATAGCTCTAGCGCATCCATCAACAACAATTATATCCCTCTCGGGATGTCAAAGAAAGGAAACCTCTTCACTTCAGCAAATGTCACACGAAGAGATCATCTCAACACACAGTTTGAGATATGATACGGGATTTGATGCAATGGATACCATTTCTTCCTAAGGGGGAGGATTGATCTAGATGGAAATCAGTGGCCACCCACCTATTCCACTTTCTCAAAACAATTGTCCACTTTGGTAGTTTCCTAGTTATTTTTCTATGGTTTTTCAGGTCTCAAAATTATGGGGTCATTTTGAGGCCCTAAACAACTTTTTTTGGTAATTGGACATGACAAATAATATTCATTGGAATGTGTTTGTTCTCATTCAAAATATGTAAATATCGGATGGAGATTTCCAATGGGATATCAAGCTCCCAAATCAGAGATCGTATCCAAAAGTTATGACCCCAGGAAGTTCATTGTTCAACTAACCAGCTTGGGGCCAAAATATTATGACGGTTCATCTTCAAGGGTTATGTTTTAGAAATTTAGGGTTCTCTCCCTCATTCTTATTATAAATAGGATCCTTTGGCCTCATTTTTTATTTAGTTGGGCATGAATGAGCGTAGCAACTACATATTTTCTCAAAGATAGCCACCTGTAGTGGAGATTTCTCTCCAACTACATGCAAAAGAACCTACCTTAGATCAACTAAATCTTAGGGTAGAGTTCATGGTGCAAGGGAAGTGTTCAACCTTTACAATCAAACAAGTAACAATAAAAATAAATTTATGTCTTATGATTTTCTTATAACTAATAAAACAAAATACAATGTACGTTTAATAAGATGGGCCACTACAACCATTTGGGGATGTGGTCTAACGACTCCTATGATCCAGTTCTTTGAACTTCTCCAACAACAGTTGTCAACAGGAAAGGAATCAAGAGTTGCATGGAGTAAACTCAACATGAAACATGGGATGGTGTGGCAAAAGGTCAAGAATGTAAGGTTTTGGAACCGTGTAATTGAAAAGTGTTGGGATGAAAAAGTGGAGGAATGTTTATGGGGAGACCTTCACAATGTATTTATAGGACGATCCAAGATTTTCTTTCCCATGGTATTGGTCCATGGTTTTTCATAGTGCATGGTATTTGTCCATGGTTTTTTACCCATTCTCATTTTTAGGGTTTTTTTGTCCTTTTTAGGAGAATGTGGGTTATGTTGCAATAAATTCCCATATTCCCTGTATTTATGGGGGAAGGAATAATGATGTTTTGGACCAATTTGGGGGGAATTTAATTGCAAAGTTCAAAATGGATGGAAAAATAGTGGGATTTGGATCCAGTTCATGCCCAGGTGCATGCTGGGGACAACAATCGACTGGATGAGTTGATAACTGTTATGGTGGAAGCATAAAAAAAGAACAAGTAAAGAAGGAAATACACTATATTGACAGACAGTATGTGCACGGACAATATGCAATAATTTGAACCAATTTTTATTATTACTTCTTCTCTATGAAGGTTGGTTGATTTATTAAAATAGTGTACATACTTATATAGAATGTTAAGATGCTTGGGTGACTACCCATTACATTTAGTTATAAGAAATTATAACGGTTCAGTAGTTCAACCATCGCAGATGACTGGAAGACAGAGACATTCTTTCGATGTTCGATAGTCGTTGGTGCCGGCAAGGCACATCAAGATGTTGTATGTTGAGCATTAAACATGTCAATATTTTCAAAGTCGGTTGTTTCTAGGTTCATACTTATCGAAACTGATGCTCAACATATCAAAGCATTCAAAATACTCGAAGTAGCTGAAGTGCTAGACTTTGTCGAAGTTCGACAACATGCCAACTGCTGGTTGGATCATTCCTCCTTCATTAAGAAACAAAGGTCTCCATTTTGTATTTGTTCAGGAAAGGAAACTTGTTTCCTATTTAAATAGCATAGTACCATTTTCCTTGCGTAGGGATCTGTCCAGCTTTAGCCACTTGAAACAAGGAAATGGATTTCGTCCTTGTATGGTGTATGTGTCGTCCCACAATGGTGTCACAAAGGAGAGTTTCCTAAACATCTATATGGATTTATTTGGTTTCTAGTGTATGCAAGTCATTATGTTCCAAAAATGGTGCATGGTATGGTTAAAGTAGATCAACATTAAAGATGGGATGTAGGCCAAGGTATGCAGGAATGTTGAGCTAAAAAGCATTTTCTCCAATCTATTTAAGGATATTGTATGGACCATATTACGAAGGTTTCTACTTTCTGTATGGACCAGTGAAGCACTCCTTCTTTATATGTAACCAGACCCGATCTCCAATTTGGAAATAATGAGGAATAATATGATTATTGTGTCTGGAATTATCTTTTGCATTAGCTCATTGGAACATTTCCTGTGCTTGCTTCTATATGTTGTAGATTTTATATTTGAAATTTCATTCTTTCTTGAATTCTCATCCTTTGAATTTGGTGTCATTCGACTTTGTCGAGGAACTGATTAAGTCGATATGCATTGAGGATTGAAATCTATAACAGATCTCAAATGGAATCTTTCCCATAGGCCTATGCTAAGCACGATTGTAGTTGTGTTGTATGTATGGAAGGTTATCATCCCATGTTCGACGATGCTTGTGGTTGTACATGTGAAGCAGTTGTACTACCAAGAAGTTTACAACTTTTGTTTGTCTATATGTCTGTAGAAGAAAGGTGGCCGACAAAGAAAATCTCATGTCGATATATTGCTAGAGATTTTTCCAAAAGGTATCAACAATTCTATCATCTCTATTAGAAATAATGGTTGTTGGGAGGCCATCATGTTTTCGCACATGTTCGAAGAAGATATGAGTAATCTGTTGTGTTGTCATAGTATTCTTGCATGGTATATGTATAGCCATATTGGAAAATATTTCAACTACTACTAATATCATGTCATGCTGATGTTTGGTAGTAGGATATCCAATCAAGTAGTCCATAGAAATATATTTCCATGTTCGACTAGGAACTGGTAGGGGTGTGTACAGTCCTTGTCATAAATTTGATAGTTTAGAAATATAACAAACCACACATGATCAAATATACTTGTTGAGGTCATATTTAAGAGAATTCTAGTAAAAATACTTTTGGAGGATAACAAGTGTTTTTACAAATCCAAAATGTCTTGCATTCTTGCTGTAGTGCATGTCCCAAATGAGCTTCTATCGGTGCTCACCAGTCGGTACATAAAGATGTCCAAGCTTGTATAGTAAGGTGTCATTTAGGAAGTAGTCGGTAGTAGACATCGTATCGGCCTAAAGTTGTCGATAAATTGCAGAGAAGTCACAGTATATTGAATACAATTATGCCCAAGTAGTGGTGTCATAACCCTACATACTCATCACTGTAGACAATACATTAATGGGTGGTCATTTGAGACAATCGGTTCAGCATTGGATTTTCCTATCTAATACTTAATTACCAACTAAAATTGTTGAAGGTAATTAATCCACTTGATTTTTTGAGTTGTATGTACTTTCGACTGGGACAAGGTGAATTGTAGAGGATTATGGTCAACTGCTTAAGATCTTGCACAATGGTGTACAGTTATTTTTCATACATCGAATACTTCCTAACAGTATCATTGAAATTTTTGGAATGAAACGCAATTGGTTTACTTGACTGAGTGATCATTGTGCTGAGAGAATAGCCTGATGCGTCTATGTAAATCTCAAAGGGCTTATGCAAATCAGGTAACACAAGTACTGGTGGAGTACAACGCTTGTTTTTGAGTTGTTCCAAAGCTTGTTGTTGTGTTGGTGTTCATTTCAAGGAATTTTTCCAATTTCCTTTAGTCAATTGATTCAAAGGCCATGCCTTGTGATTGTTACATCGAAATCTTGCACTCTTGATCCATTTGTCAACCCTTTGCCTAATCCCCAAGTTTCTTTATGCTAAAGTTGATTGAGATTGAGTTTTTTCCTACTTTTTTCCCTCTTTTGGAAGGTCGGTGCTTTTCTCCTTCATGCTAGGAGCACCGACGACGCTTTTTCCCTTTTTGGAAAGTGCGTCGGTGGTGTTTTGAGGGAAAAAAACGTAGCTTCGAGAATGTTCTTGAAGGTGGATGAGTTGTAGCTCTATCCCTATCATTAAGGTGAGATGGCATTCAGTTCCTAACCTATAGAGAAGACCCCTTTTATCTCTCCTCCTAATCCTCAACCTACTCTGTCCCTTTAGCCTTATATATTAAACCCTCTCTCCATTTGGAAGGGAGGAAGGACTATGGTACTCTTATGCTGGTGGAATTTCTAGGTGATCCCTATCATACTTTGGAGGCTTTGTCTTGGATTTTTGGATGGAATATTGCAACGTTAAGGCTAGGTTGTGATGTTCCTTCTGATTGTAATTCTATGTATCTCCTTGATTACATTAATACAAATCTGTTTCCATAAACGTTGTTGTGTTGATGATGTTTATATATTTCTTTATTAACTATTAGCTTATATCAATTATATGTTTGGATATGCATATGTTGTTTTCTTGTTTCCACATGCTTTACAGGATTTTGCAGCTGTAGATCTGAAGATTCTAGAGCTTGGATCAACAAAGAGAGAAGAGGATCTGCATATTTTAGGTAGGTGATCTATCTGTTTCTTTGCATTTCTGTTTGATCTAGGAAAGTAGATTGTATTCTATATTTGATTTGTTCTAGATCCTCTTGGACTAGGGAGATCTGGATAGATTCCAATTGAGTGGATTTATCTGATAACAATGATTGAAGCCCAGTATGAATCGTCGATAGAAATTCACCAAACCAAGAAAAATTATGTTGAGGCCTGGAAAATTGCAGGCAACAACAGCAAGGGATTCTCCCCAGTAAACATTCCCAACTAGCCCATTACTGTTTGGTATTGGGAATCTGTTCAGTTTGCGGTTCGGATACCGTAGGTCAAGTAACCAAAAATAAATGGTTTTACCGGTTACGGCCTGGTCCACCATGTATCTTTTTAGTTTTTTAGTTTTAAGTATGATATGCAAGTGCCTATCTAAGAATGTATATTGATAGAGAATCTGAGGAGCGGTCACAATGTGATGTACATGTTCTTACATCTCGTCTTAACTCTATCGCATCTAAATCACACACAACAAGAAAACTAAAACTAACTTAACTACAATGTNAACAACAAGATAGCTCATTGTTTATGAAAATTATTCATTACTCATAGTGGAAATTCCATAAAATAAACTAGAGAGCATTCATACAAGAACATAGGTTCAACAAGTTAAAACGATATCACAGTTAATGGAAAAAAGCTGAAAATGAAATAGTTCCCCTTCAACAACATCCATTGCATAGCATTTGAACATTCCACCAAAGCTTTCTCCAACAGGAAAAATTGTAATTCTCTATTGCAAAAGGAAATAGTTCTTCTTACAACATGTTCTCACAAGTCTAACTGGGAAAAATTCCTTTCCCTTATCAAACTATCCTATACTTATACAAAGAGAAAAACTTTTGGGCTGCCCCAAACGACTCTTAGGCTTCCCCAACATTTCAAATCCCAAAATTGTCCTATAATAAGTGCTCATACATTTTACAATATATTACATTTAAAACAAAAATTAATAAAGCACTTCTACGTAGAGGGCCCCGCTTGATCATTTAAGAACTTTTTCCATGGTTGGGCTTCTGCTGCTATGCTCTCAAATTATGAAGGTTGAAGAAAACGAATGTTGATCTCATATTTAGCAGCCTGATTTTTAGCTACTTCAATTTTGGCTGGGCTTAAATGGAGTTGATCCTCAAGCAAATGGATGCTGACTGCTACATGACCTACGTCATCTTTCAGGATCTGTTCATCCAAGTCCTTGACTTGTTGTATCTTCTGCTCATCCTCTTAATACCTGCTCTGTAGCATTTATGTGTGCAGCTCATGCTCTGGTAATGCCTCTAGTCTTTGTTTTGTAGCAACTTGACATATGTTGTAGGTGACTAGCACCCTTCTGTAGTATTCAGTACAAGCTCCTCTTTCTTTTCTCACAGCTTTCTTGAACTCCTCTACTACTTTTATTGAAAATTCTAACAAGTCATAGTCCTACTTTAAGTTGCATTGATCTTTAGTTGGTAAATCTATAGGAACTTCTTCATTGGTCTCTATCGTTACTATCCTTCCAGTCAAGACTTCCAAAATGTCCTGAGACCTATCTACAAAATATGAGGTAGTCTCCAAAATTTCCTCCAATCTGTTATCTATTTGCAATACTTTACATATTTCCTCTTCAATAGACACCTACAGTTGGTGCATTCTTCTTCGTTGGGCTAGGACATGCTACTTTAGAGGCTGGATATTAGTTTGTTTTTCACTGGCATCCTTTAGTGATGTTGTTAATGAAGTGATCTGTCCTTCAAAATCTGCTACCTGCACTTGGAATTGCTTTTATTTCTCTTCCATAGTAGCCCTTTATGCCTCCAACTCCACTACTCTGCTCTGCAGCTGGCCCTTTTCTGCACTAAGAGTTTCATATGATGCTTTGAGTTCATCCTTTTCTATCTTCAGCACCTGATATTCTTGCTGTAACCTCTGCAATTATGCTAGGTTATTCTGAGAATCCTTACCTGTCCTCTCCATGGAAACTTCCAAACTCATATTTTTTGCTTGAAGACTCTGAAGTTTTGCTTTTGAAGTTTGCACTTCATTTTGCATGTCTTCAAATTTCCTCTTCAGTTTATAACCTTCATTTCTTTCCTTCTTCAAAGTTTCCTTCAACTGAGCTGCATTCCTTTTCGACTGCTTGAGATCTGTCATTAGTCTATTTACATTATCTTCAGTGGCTTGTGTCAACGCCACTCCAGCTCTTTCTATTAACCTTGAATCTGCATCCGTCCCATGCACCAAAGTTTTATCAGTGACCATCATGACTGGTTGTCCCCCTGTTTCAATTTTTTTCTCAATCCTTTTGACAATCCTCTTCTTCTCTCTGTCATAAAAAATGGTACTAAAATCTGGGACTTTTCCTCATTTTTCCTGCACAAAAGGTATCAAATTCAATTCAGAAAAAAACTACTTGTTCTTGAGTGCTGCCAAAAATTGTAGCAGGCTCCTGGGAATAAGGATTATCTTGTCCCTGCCCCTAATCTATCTGATCCTGCACTTCTTGGATGTATGTTAGGTCAGTATTTTGTTGGTCTATTGTAGATCTTGTCAGCCTCAAACCCTCAGCTTATTTTTGTTTCTTCCTCATCTCTTCATTTTCTTTCTTCTTTCTTTCTTCTTCTATCTTCTTTGCAGTTTCCTCTGCATTCTTTGCGGCTTCCTCTGCATCTTTATTCTTTATTCTTTTTCATTATTAAGCCAACTCTCACGCTCATGTGCTAGTCTCCTAGCATCCTCTTCTCTTTTCTTGGCCTCCTCCTCTTCAGCTTTCTTCTGCGCGGTTTGGCCCTTACCACCTTTAATGGTGATCTTATTTTTAAATCCTCTATTTAATGCAGTCATATTCCTTGCTTTCCTGAATATTTCTTCATCTTTATCCCAGAATTTTGTATATTCAAAGTGAACATTTGCCTCTTTGAAATGTTCTCCAACCTTCTTTTGGGAGTCATTTCTATGGAAGCTCATCTCTCCAAAATGAAACTTCTCCAATTCCTGTACAAATTCAGCAGCTCTTTTAATATTTGTAAATTTGTAGCATCCCAACCTGAAAGTTATGGCAGGATAGGCTGCCTTCTTATGTTCAAACAAGAAGCTTCCTACACCATCTAGGTAGACTTTCCTGAATGCTTCTTTATGCACCGCATAATCAGTGGCATACTTGGGGAACAAAGAAGGTGCCCTAGAGAAACCATACATCCTGATGTACATCCCTTCGTCAGTCAAATAATAATTTGCATGTTCCTCGATGACTTTAAATTCCTCCTCAGACATACAATTGCATTATGTTAGGAAGATCAAATTGTGTAAAGGCATAATAAAATGTTCACATATTTCTCTATAGTAGCTGTAATACTTATGTGCCCAAAATATTTTGTATGCAGTGTACACAGGGGTTCTATCCCTGTCCCAAATGCATCTTAAGGCTGAGAATGGTTGGGTGCATAGTATACAGTCCACTAAGATGGAACTCATATAAAACTCATATAAAACTCATATAAAACTCATACTTCTTTTGGGACACCCCTCTGAGAGCTGAAGAAATGCACACTGAGAGGTTGTTGGACACAATGTTTGCCAAATTAAATATAGTCCCCTGGGTGGCCACATAGAAAATAATAGGGATCCATACCAACTTGAAGCTCTTACCATGAGCTCTCCCAAACACTCTATTCAACATCAATGCTATAAACCTATAAGGATTCCTGAGAGTGGCCGTGTCATACTCTCCTGATGGCTTGGTTTGAAAGTTATTGCCAGGTATCATCATCCTCTTTACTCTTTCAACTAGATCCAAGTTTATTTCTTTCAACCAATCTTCAATTAGGTAAACCTGTGCTGGGGGTAGGTGATATGCCAATGATACATAACCAGGACTGTAGGCAGCATATCCTTGTTTGGAAGTATTGGCTAAAATCATAGTGGTCACATTGGCCTTAGGTAGAATCCAACTGATCACCTCTGAGCATGGGAACATATAAGGTCTTGTAGCTACCTTCATAAGAGCTGACTTCTCTATGTTAGCATACATGGTCAACTCTTCAAATCCAGCATCGGGCACATTCTGATTTGAAATCATCCGATATATTTCACCCCACTTATACTCAGGCTCTACCCCAGTGGTAGCTCTAGTGACTTCATAGATATATTCTACCTTGGTAATGATTTCCACCTCAGGTTCTCCTTCAGCAACAGGGGACTTCTTCTTCTATCTCTTAGACATGTCTCCTTTGAATAAATTGCCCTGTCATAAACCAAAATGCATTTACTATATTTGAGCTTTTAATCAGTATTCAAAGAATGAAGAAAAAATATATAAACATTTACCTCTTCTATATTTACAATATCTAAATCTATTAGAATGCAAATGCAAAATCAGGAATAACTAGCAAGAAAATTTCTGAAAATTGCTAAGTCTGAAAAATCATAAGTCTATCTGCAACTAGCAATAATCGTGATTGACAATACATTGCCTAAACAAAATTTGCAATCCAATTCCTTGCCAAATTGAAACATCCCCATATAGTAATTGAAATGCGTGAAGCAAATCCTCTGGTGTCTAAGAAAATAGAGCAAATGTCTACGATGGGAAGACAACTGGAAAACTTCACCCCGGATGGCCATAAGCAATCCCACAAAAAACAGTGCAGACAGCGTAACGCTTATATGCACCAACCTCCTAATCCATTGGACCGGGGTTGAAACTCCATAACGACTCATACAAGCTCAAGAAACAAAAAAACCCTAATTGTAAATGTTGCGAAACTAACCAATACTCTACGCAGCAAGGATGCAAAATCCGACTTAGACGACTGACTACAAACGGTGAGAACGCCTAACCAGAGGAAAAAACCCTAGTTCCAAAACTAATCAATAAAATCAAAAGAAGGAGAAACCATGGTTGGCCTACCTGGAAAATAAACTGCAGTCAATGTGATGGTCTGAAAAATCCATGGAAGCACCCCAAACACATGAAATCCTGACAGCTAAGCACGGATGCATAGTTCGACAGTGAGGATGGAGGTAGATGTGAATTTACAAAGATAAACAATAAAATAATAACCATCCCATATATATAGCTCCCGATGAAAAATGTCGGCGGGAAAAAGCTTTTGTCGGACAGTAAAACAACTAAGGCATCGGGCGGTTAATTCATCAGAGAGTCGCAATGGCAGGCGACGGACATACTATGGGTTCCATGGGACAATAAAAACGTCGGTGAGATAACACTAAACTGTAGCTTTGGACCTAGAAACCACTATAGCATTGGATGACTAGTTCAATTGGAAGCCACAACGATGGGCATTATAAGGACCAAAATTTCTGTAGACTAGTAAAAAAATCAGAGAAAATCAAAGCAAACCATCAGCAAAAGGAACAACTAAATGGCAGATGGTTAGTTTGCTCCGAAGTCGCAATGGTAGGTATCAAATGGACTATGGAATCTACAGCAATTCGAGAACATCACCAATCGGGAAAACCAAAAACTTATCCCCCGCTCAAAAGTCAACACAGTCCCAATAGCGAGAAAAGAAAAATAAAAAACCCCGTGGGGTTGGCAAAACTAAAGGCCTTCATCAGAGTGCTTGCAATCTGCTAGTCGAAATGGCGGCAACACGAAGGACTAACTCTCCGATGGTGATGAAACAAAATGCCGAAATAAAATAAAACAAAAAGCACGTCGACGAAAAACAAGGCTTTGGATCGGGTTACTTGTAAGTAAGTTTCTGTAACTGCGGTTGTGTAGACGACTACAGCCCCAACTCACAGTTCAAAAGACTTTCGATAGTGAAAAAGGAAATTATCAAAACTTCAAAGCATCAAGTTCAAATCCATAGCATCAACAGACAAAGATAGTTATTCAACAATTTAACTCAGTTTAACATCAAAGGATCCAAATTTGTAGCAGAAAACAACAAAGTCCATCAATTAAAAGCAAATCCAGGCAAGATAAAATTAAAAAGAGGGTCCAAAATTTTTAGAAATTTGGGAAAATGTTGCAGCTACAACAACTTCTTAGTTCATGATTTTTTTGAGGAATGGTCCAATCTTTGAGGATATGTACTTTTTTTGGGGTTGACATGAATGCCTGCAGATTCAAGTACATAACCCAAATGTTTGATGCTGGTCATCACAAATGAGCAGTTTTCCATGTTCAAATATAATTGATGTTGCTAGAGAGTGTCGAAGACTTGTCAAAGTTGTCTGACATGTTCTTCCATGATCGATTGAAAATCAAAATATTTTCGATATAGACATTAACAAACTTTTCGATGAAGGGTCGTAGAAGGTCATCCATATATCTCATGAAGGTTGAAAGTGCATTGGTTAAGATGAAAGACATGACTAACCCTTTAAACAATCCTTCCTTGGTCTTGAAATTCGTTTTACATACATTGGTGGACTATATTGGAATTTGATGATATCCCGACTTAAGGTCGAGCTTTGTAAAGAACTTAGCACCTTTGAGAAATTTGATGAGTTTGTTTATCCTTGGAAGAGGTTATATGTTATTTACTACAATTTTGTCAAGATCCCGATAGTCGATGTACGTGCACCAAGTCTCGTCTTTCTTTGGAACTAAGATGAATGGACTTCCAAAAGGAGTGGAGATAGGGCAGATATGACCCTTGTAGATAAAATCCTGTATTTTCCTGTGAATTTCTTCGTTCTTGAGAATGGATCTTCTGTAAACAGATGCATTAGGTAATGAAGAACCACGAACAAGTTCAATGGAGTATTTTACTTGACAATGAAAAGGTACTATGTTTGGCTCTTGAAATACATTATGGTATTCTTGGTAGGGGTTTGGGGTAAGTGAGTTGCGCAGCGTCATGGCAGCTGCGCAATATCACGCGACACCGTGCAAGCCCAGATCAGCATGATGGGCAGAAGAATAATCGTTTTTGAATATTGAATGTATTAATTGACCATGTTTTGTGGACATAGGTCATTAATGGTTAGAAGTTAGTTAGAAGTGGAACTTTGATGTAAAGTCACAAGCCTATATATAGAGCTAGTTTTTCAATTGTAAAGGATATATATGGAACACTGATAAGGAGACCAATCATGATCAGTGCGAGACAAGTCCAATCTATTGCGATCTGTCTATCATCTTAATGAGTCTTCTATTTTGAACAATCTGCGATCTGTCTATTATCGATACTAAATTTTGGGATGTAATCGATCTCCTGTTGTGGAGAATAATTATCTTTTTTTTAATCTATTGCATAGAATTAATATGATATGACGATTGTTGCCTAAATACTATCTTCTTTTTTCCTTTTTTCTCTGTTGCGATGTCAATGAGAAGTGTATTGAATCTGTTTATGATTTATTGATGTTGTTACAATAAACTGGTGATGCGATCTATCCCAATTCTATGGCAATTCTGACAAATGATGATGACGCTTATTAAAGTTGTTTTATCAATGATACTACTGCGATAAATGAATGATTTGATCTATTAGATCTGTATATGTGAAGATGAATTGTGATATTTGTCTTAATTCTGTTGAGTGACTTAGAGTAATCTGATAGTTACCTAGTTGAAACCGTGGATGCCATATATTTCCTTCTTACTGCCTAAAACTCAGTTCTGACAGCTCTCCCTTGAACATCTTGGGTGAGACTTCGTCTGCTCTGTAGATGTTGCTGGGCAGGGTAAAACCTTCCTGGTTCGGTTCTCAGGGAGATCGCGTTGATTGGGCATCGACAGAGTGAGCACCCCTGTCGATGAAGCTTTTTTTTTGGGGGGGGTTCCAACATATGGTTTCGTTTCTGGGACTGAGTTGCGATTGAAGGGAGGATATGTTTTGGAATCTGACTCGATCGGAGATCAAGGAGTGGTTTGGTCTAAAACTGCAAGAGTTTGTTGAAACAAAAAATCAAAATCCGAAGCTGCCGATGGGAAATTGGTTGGATAGATATATTCACAACGGTACGCACGAATGGTTCTTCTGTGAGTTTCCTGTCATCTTGTATGAGTGGCTGGCGAAGTTCATTTCTAGGAAAAAAAACTTCCAAGGAGGAGATCTGACATCTTGGACTCCGTAGCTGATCCGGGAATTACAAGAAATAGACAATAAGATGTCGCAGGATGTTGAGGTGTGGTTGAACAGTATCTTGGAGGGATACATTGCCAAGTTTGTAGTTGATACCAATAAGTCATTTAGCGAAAAAGAAAGGTAGTTCTTCAATGGACCACGAGGTATATTTTTTTTGTCCCTACAGCTATCTATTAAATAGCTTGTCTACAAAAAAGGTATTCTGGAGATGGACCAAGAGTACTGGAACTATGGTGTGTAGAGGATGTAGACACCGCGATGAAAGGGGGGAGATGCATGGAAAGGTAAGGGGTATATGGGCATGAGTTTTGGTGAGAGTGTGAAGGTCTCTGAGGAAACAAGTGGTTGTAGAAGAGGAGGGGCAAAGTTTCGAGAGAAGAGGCAGAGGATAGGAGAAGGTCCTACTGCAATCGAAGTGCGATGCTATGAGGAACAACCACATGGGACAAAGTGAACTTTCAGTGACGATGAGGGAAACCAGGCCCAGGATATGCCCAAAAGAATGGTAGGATAAAACCCTAGTAGTAATGTGTCCACACCTCCACGCAATACTCCACCACTAGGAAGAAATGTGCATTCTACGCCGAATTGCTCGATGTGTCAGCAACAGTCTAGTAGTAGAGTAGCAGCCGGAGGAAGAAGGCCCAAAATGGTAGGAGATGAAATGAAGCTACCAATATTTCATGGAAACAACACCGATGAACCAGAGCAATACTGGTTCCTGTGCGAGGCGATCTGGACCACCCGACAAAATGTGGGTGACAATATCAAGAAAAGCCAGCTGGAAACCACCCTCAGGGGTCGTGCACTGGAGTGGTACATGATATTCATGATGGTTCCTTAGGGAGGTACATGGAAAACAATGGATGATATCTATAACGGATTATTTGAAGAATTTAAGAAGCCAAATTCTAAGGCTTAGTACATTAGCGAGTTGAAATAAATCAAGTAGTTCCCCAATGAAACAATTTGGGACTTTGATCAACAGTTTAAGATGTTGATGGATCGATTCAATTTCCAGATGAGTGATGTTCAGCACAAGGAGTGGTTCATCGCTGCACTTGTCCCACATATCAGACAACCGCTAATGCAGCAAAATATTGTGACGCAGAGCGAGGCTCTAGAAATCATGATGAAATTAGAAGCATCATTGGTACGAGAAATCGCGGTTGGGATGAACCAGATTCAAGCATAGTTGGCCAATCTGATGCTTCGAATGTAAGATATCAAGAATGATAAGGACGATCATGGTGACCTTTGGTGCACCCGATGTCGTGCAAACAGACACACCAAGGATACATGTCTTGGACGTTCCAAAATTATTTGCTTTCAGGAGCCTCGAACCCATTGAGCTGTACTGGCATACCATGGTGTTGTATATGTCAGGTCTATGGGCATAGACATGAGAAAAATGTGACTACATCCAAAATATGGTTACCAAGGTAGAGATTCTATACTGTACCTTTTGTTGGTCAGTAGGACACGATGATAAAAACTGTAGAGCTTATGACTTGATCCAAGAAAGGACATATGATTCATACTTTGTGAAAGGTGAGGACCCATAGGCAATGAAAGCGCTACCATAGATGGCACAATTAGTAGCACAGGTGTAGTATACACCACCACCCCAGATGCAGTTTATTTCGTCGTAATCGCAGCAACAGTTTATGTCGCAAGAACAGTTTGCACCTAAGCCACAGTTCGTAGCACAACCACTTTGTTCACCATGACCACACTATATCTAGGTACTGATCATTCAACCTCAACCCCAATATGTTCAAGCTACGTACTATGTCCAGCAGCAACCAAACCCCCCAAATCAATAGTTGGACTAGCCTCAGTTTCAGCAAGGAGGGGTCTTAGGATCATTCCATAGAAGATTCAGGGGATGAGGAGGATGCTTTGGTCGAGGAGGATGACTAGTTTGAGAATAAATGCAGTGCTATACTTGTGGATTATTTAGGCACTATCAGAGGGAGTTTCCTCATGCGCAGTGTACATACTGTGCAGCCAATGAGCATAATATTGAAAATTTCCCTCAGTTGATTACAAAGTGGCAGGATGGAAACATTCCTTAGCTGCAGAATGCGCAGACTCAGAACCAACCAATGTCGCAAGTGCAGAACCAACTGACGATGCAGAATTAGATCCCGTCGTAGACTCTGAATTAGACGATGAACCTGCTACTGAATTAGAACCCACCCTTGAATCAAGCCCATAACCTGAATCAAGGATCGATGGTTACAACAATTCAAGATGAATCATGAACGAAGGATGTCAATGTTGGGGTTGTCACTCATGTTGGTGTGACAAACGGAGAAGATGGACCATGTCAGCAAGTTCGGTTCACTGGAAAGAAAAAGGTAGAATTTGATATTGTGACAGAGAAGACACCTTCTTCGAGGCCAAGCATGCAATCAAGAGAAATCCCGGTAAGATACCTATTATCGCAATACCATCTGATTTTGATCCATTTTTGAGAGGCAGGACCATTGCGGCTGAATGGTACCTTGCAGCAGTTCTTTGAGAGTTGTCTGTCACTGGAAAGGGATCCCAAATCCCTTGTCCAGATTGAGAAGTTGTTGTACCACTGGGACAAGGCATTGAAGGATTCTGCGGTGAACTCCCTGCAAAAGAAGAAGACATGCAAGGATATGAGGATGAGCATCTAGATCGTAGATTATGAGGTTGACTCAATTATTTTGGATCTCGGATCAGATGTAAACATTATGACCAAGCAAACTTGGAAGCTGATGGGGAAGCCAAAATTGGGGTGGTCGTCGGTGCAACTACAACTAGCAAATCAGACAAAGGTTCATCTCATTAGTCGCTTCTCAAACCTGGTTGTCGATATTGAAGGTATTAAAATGCATGCTGACTTTGATGTGATAGAAGTGGTTAAATATAGAGGTTCTTATCCCACACTGCTAGGGATTGGGTGGGCTAATGATAGCATGGAGCTTATCAATTTTAAAAAATGGGTTATGACGTTTGAGAACCAAGATTTCAAGGTCATCTCTCCCATGGACCCTCGGGAGGTATGCCGGTATATTAAACTTGTGAGGGATGAAGCCGGTAGAAGTTGGGGTCATGCCTATAATATCTATGAAGACTATATCCACCCTACCGTCAATGATGAACTTGGATGGCATAGCACTAGTTCTACATCCTCTATTTCCGATGATGATTTGGAAAATTGGTAGAGTAGGCTGCATGAGGTGTCGTTTAGTAAATGCGGGTTGATCACATAGTCTCTCCGTCACATAGAAACTGAGACTGTCGAGTTTCCAATTTTATGAAGGGCTTCCAGCATTATCAAAATTCCTTCACGAATTTGAAGAGAAAGTGTTTGAACCAAAAAGGGTATTATCCCTAGATGTAGCATTGAAGGCTACCCCGACTAGATGGTGGGCGACTACGATCCATGACTGGGAACAGTGTCAGAGATTGATGATGGTGCACTTCAGTGATTCAGAGGTTTATCATACTCGGAGATATGATGGAAGGAATGACCCCACGAGTCACTTGATGGCATGTCAGGCCTTATGGGCATCATGACATAAAGATGAGTGGGTGTTACAGAGAGAAATTCCTATGGCTTGGGGTACCACAATAAATAGCTTGACTCCAGAAATCAAATATCTAACAGTAAAGGATCAAAACTCATACCTTATTCCGAACGGTTGAAGTAGATCCCCATTGAGCTTTCCAACTTCAGCTTGAATTGATGAATCACTTCCTCAACAATAAGTAAACAAGACAAGCATACTATATATATTGGTGTTAGATCTACTCTAGCATATATAATCAACAACATATAAGCATTTGAAATCATCCATGGATAAAATATTCATTCAAACATACATTATTGGACAGGAAAAGATATTTCTATTAATATAAAATCAGAGATTACAATGAATACAACCTTTGTCGGCAAATCTACGAATCAGAGAAACTGAATCCCCCACTTGGGCCTCTGCCACCTCAATCCTCCATCTCTCGATAGAAATCTCACAAGCAAAAAGAAAGCTTGGGAAGAACACTAAATTTCTCCAAGGGACAAGGGGATGCAGACTCAAGCACAAGTTCCGACAACAATGGACTATAGTTTCTTTGCTCTCAATTCTCTTATGCCTTCAATGTATCCAAAGGGTTCCTTATATAGCTTTTCAATGGGGTAATGAAAGGTCGAATCCGAGTGATCTCAAGGCATATGGAAGGCCAGGAGACACGTGAGTCAGATCCATGTCAAAGAAAACTCCAAAAGGATTTGGATTTTGTACACATCCCGATGTACGCGGTTTTAGAGGTCAAACCCGTGTATATACGCGATAAAGGGTTTAAAAGTCACGTATAGCAATTTTCACATGTTTTTAGGGATGGTCTAGGAAACATCAAAGGACAAAAAATGGTCCAAGGGGTCTAAGGAGTCTGTAGAGGGACAGGGGAAGGCCATACAAGTGTAATTCACCTGGTGTGGTAAAATATGCTATAACAGATACCCCCTAATGTGTGAGGTCAAAGGGGTCATACGATGGCCAAAATACATTATAAGTCCATCCCAAAAGTGGAGTGATGAAGAATCAAAATGGAAGACCATCCACCCAATCAGCATAGTACAATGATAAAACTCTGCATATAACTGCAAATACATATAGCATTCTTGGATACATAAGAGTACAATGGCCATGAATAAGCATGATACAAAATATGACATAAGTGGTCATCGCCACGTACAATATACATAGATCAGAATCTCCATGATGAAGATATACAAAGGATCATGATATCCATAATAGCTGGAAATGTCTGACACACACTGGAATCAAGTCACGAGAGATGAAATCTCATGAACACTGGCATGATCAAGGAGGTAGCATATAAGAGATGCCACCAATCTGGAAGGTCTTCCACACAAATCTCTATGAGTACAAGTCCTACAATGTGAATAGAGGTGTCAAGGTCGAACATAGTAGTCCATCATATGATTACTGGTCATTGATGTATACCGTTAATAGACGCAAGATCACCCACCGATAATGATAATGGGAATCAAGGTACTAGATTGAAAACTAACAAGTGTGAATAGGTGTGTTGAGGTTGAACACTTGAGAGGATCCATCAATCAGGGGACATTGATGTATTCCCAAAAACTATCGATGGCGAGAGAACCTGCCACTGATGACTGCAAGTCTCAAGGCACTAAAAAATGACTCTAGATTCTAATCCAAGAATAAATGATCTGAAATAGATGGGATGAAATCCATTGGAAGGAGGTCATTAAGGCATCCCCCATCGTCCAATGCAAGGTACTCAGCAAAGCTGTATAATGTGGAAGGACTCAATCATAAGGTGCATGAACCAGTAACTGTACTAGGAATGGCCGACATGCAAAGTCAAGATAACTAAGGAATGGTCGACTCAGGTTTCAAATTCCTTCAAGCAAGAGCATAACGGTGAATGATGACTGAATAAAGGAAGCATAGACTCGATATACAAAACTGGGACATCTCTGCGACATGGGAGGCATCAACAGAGGCTCCATGGGGACTGGAAGCTTAACCAGTCGGTGGAGATAAACTCAGATAAACGAGTACAACTCCTAAAGTCAAACTATAAACCCAACCAACGGATGTGATATACAGTTCTCTGTTTGAAGGCGACACGACTCGACAGCTGCCAAAGATAACATCTTTCCTTGTCTGGTTTTTTGGTTTTTTAATTTTTTTTTGGACTTTTTCAAATATTTAAAAATATTGAAAAAGAATAAAACTGCTTTATAGTTACAAACTAGGAGGAGACGAGTGTCATAATGGGAAAAAAAACTAGTTCCAAGCAGTGGACCACACCTATGCTCAATGCAAGGATACATGTGTAGGATAGCAACACTCGGGAGAAAGTCCCCTCCTGGTAAAAATAGGGAATCAAGCTACAAAGGATATATAAAACGGCTATGCATGGCTAGACATGAGACAAGCTCGGGCAATATGGCTGAAACTCAATGTCAGGGAAGCTGACGTAAGGCTCAATAAGGCAAGAAAAGCTCATGATAATGCAATTACAACTTGACGTAAGGGAGTCCTGAGGGAAATAGGCCAGCAAAAGATCAAGAGGAGTATGAGGCTCTTGTGAAATGTCATGGCAATACTATACAATGGACTCCCACACCCTAAGGGACAAAATGTCGGCATGGGCACCAAATGCAAATAAGGCGCTAACTAGGGTACCCATGTAAGGTCAATCTCTACCATTCACATAATGCCACTTCTAAAACAAAAAGAAGGTTCTGTGACATAATAGAATGGGTTCATACCTAAGGCTATAATGAAATGGTCATAAGGTCATGCAAAATGAAATCAGAGGTGATCCTAACCTATATGCTAGTTTAAACATCATACCTATAACGGGCACGAACGGGTCAAAGCAACGGTTGAAACGATGCTCAAAATGGTCTTCTACATCATAAATTAGTCCAAAAGGATTAGAAACGGTCTAAACTATAGAAAAGGGGGTAAAAATTTTCAAAAATTTGAAAAATTTCTATAAATAGTAAAAAATTCAAAACATTATATAACATTTGAAATTTTTACCCAATTGAGCTTAGAACTACAACCGCGAATTCCAGGAGATCCAGCTGGCGGAATCCACTACCATTTTTTCCAGGTACTTACCCATGCTCTACTCTTTCATTTTGATGCAAATTTTATCAATTTTCATGGTGTATTTAGGATCCTAGGCCCATCTTAAATGTGCATCTAGGACCACACAGAAATCGAGGGTTTTTCTACGTATAGGGCTGGATATATGCAGAAAATGCCCTCAAAGTCGTGTATATACGTAGTTGTTTAGCAAACAGTCACGTATGCAACTGCACTCAATGATTTTTAAGTATTCTAATGGATCAAACTCAAATTTTATGTGCAGGATGGTTCTAGAATGGAGAGAACATGAGCACGGTGATGTAGAAGGGGGAGTAAGGGAAAATCTAATGTCTCAACAAGCTTTGCGGTCATGCGGGCTCTACAATTTCTGGTGTCTTGGTGGTATATGGGCCAAACCAAGACTGCTACAGATGCTAGTAGACTACTGGGATCCAGAATCAAAGTCATTCTAGATAGACGGGATGTTCCTCACCATAGAAGTGGAGGACATATACTTTATTACTAGACTTTCCTGATGGGGGGAAGTGGTGAACCTATGCTCTCATGGGCCCAGAGGTGGCCTGACTATAGATGAGTACACTGCGATGTACTGCTACTCGGACACAGAGAAGGTGGGGATTCAGATCCCAACTAACTCCATACAGGTGCTAGGCCTAAAGGCCATTCTACTGACACTAGGAAGGATAGTGGGGCTAGCCTCACTCCACCAGGCCTCACGGCCATTGATGTTCTATGCCATGGAGTGCATGAGGCCCACAATTTATGACTGGAGTACGACATTGTTAAGCAACATGAAACCACAGCTCAGCGACTACAAGATGGGCAGGGTGCAAAACTTCAGTTTCAGTAGCATACTGAGCACATTCTTCTTCGAGCATGTTCCAGGATTGAGCCCTAGAGTTGACGTTCCTCTACACGAGGTTTGAGATCCGACCCAACAATGTTGGGTGGATGTGATGCGCAGATTGGGTGGAGGTAGGGTGTCCAACCCCTATCCAGCTGATTTCTTTCCATGGTGGCGATGACAGATAGTTGCCATCGATGACTACCCCTATGCGTGGATAGATTTTTGGGGAGACCCAGACATGCCACTACCACCAGGATTGGCATACGGTGACATTGGTAATGAATCTCGACCCTCTTTAAAATTTATGATTTATTTAATTTTTTTGTGTTTTTTTATTATGTGGAATAAAAAGACATGTTTTTCAGTGATAATACATAGTGACATCTACCATATGCATGCAGATGTGGGACCACGGTGGCCTGAAGGCTTCCCTCGTCATAGATGGAGGGGAAGAGGAGACAACATCATGGGTGTGGATGCGGAGTGGACACTCCAAAGCATTCATACCAACTTCATGAGACTGACACACAGAGTACCCATGGCACAAGTTGAGGACTTGCCTAAGGCCATGCAGCGCCAGGTGGTGGGTGTACCACGAGCATGGGTGTGGCTATTTCAACGGCTATCTAGAGCTGTGGTGACATTCCATGATCACAACCCCCATCCTCCTCCACAGGCTTAGATACCTGGGAGTGATATATTTTGTACTACCGTGTATTATATTTTGGTGGCTCGAGAGCCCCAGCTTTGTATTATGACACTATGTATTACCACATTTTGGATGTTTATAAAAACTTTTATGATGATCAATTTATTTATTTACATGTGTAAAAATTTATGTTTGTGATGAGCTTATTGTGTATGAAACAAATTCCAATCTCACACGTAAGAATTTTCTTAATAATGTTGGATCTCTAACATCGTACAAACCATTAAGTTGTGACACTACTAACTTTGAATCAAGTCATACCTCAAGAGAGAGAACACCATGTGAAATGGCACCCCGTAGAAGCTCAATAACAGCACTATACTCAGCAACATTGTTTGAAGAGGGCCATAAACATACGCCTCCTGAAGACAACACCTGAGCCATAGGAGTATAAATCACCCAAGCAGCAGAAGTTGAATGTTGAGTGTGACGGCTCGCACCATCCACGAATCCTATGAAGGTGGAAGATTCCATTGACATCTGCCAAAAGAAATAGAAACTAATCACAAACCTGATCACCATAAGAAAAAGACCTACCTATGAAAAATTGTACAGTAATATACAATAACTAGCCTTGGCTGAAAATCATGCATAGTACTTTTTGAGATAGAGCCCATTTCTAGGCTCCACCAAGGCCATTCCCTCATAATCCACTAACTCATAAGCGCCCTTCTCTAACACATGTTTAACGACGTAAGGACCATGCCACATGGGGTTAAACTTTCCTTCCCCCAAGGGTTCTTTTGGTTGATCCCACAAAAGGACCAATTCTCCCTCACTAAACCTCCTTGGATGGACAAACTTATCGTACTGGACCTTAACACGATGCGTATTCACTTCTAGAGCCACCAAGGCATCTCGACGCTACTCATCAAGTTGGTCTAGGTGGACCAAACGCTCCTCCAACGGGGAAGTGTCTGGTAAGAGCTCTATGGCTAGCTTCAAAGAAGGAATCTTGCACTCAACTGGAAATACCAACTCCACTCCATGTACAAGCTGATATGGAGAAAAACCTGTGGCAGTCTTAATAGTGGTTCTATAAGCCCACAAAGCAGGATATAACATAATGTGCCAATTAGTCTTGATTTGTGCGATGATTTATTGGAGAATGGATTTGATTTATTTGTTCATTGCTTCTACCTGTCCATTCGCTTAAGGGTAATAAGAGGAGGAATGCTCCTACTTATATCCTAACTTCGATGCCAACTCTTCCATCACACGATTTTGAAAGTGCGAGCCATGGTCGATGACAAGCTCCTTCAAAATACCAGACCGAGTAATAATTTGGTTGAATATGAAGTGCACGGCTGTATCAATGTCGGATTTAACTGTAGGCATGGCCTCATCCCATTTTGTGAAGTAGTCAACAGCCACTATGATATGATGATGCCCCCCAGCTGAAGCTGGGTTGCAATCCACAAAAACAAGCCCCCACTTAGTGAAGGGACCAGCGGTGATGATGGGATGTAACGGGGCAGGTCGCGAGCACATATTCCGTGCAAACACATGGTAAGGGTGGCACTTCTTGACTGCATCTACATAACCTTTAAATATTGACGGCCAGAAATAACCCACTCTCAAGATTTTTTGGGCTGTAGAAAGCCCAGATAAATGACCACCACATGCCCCTCTGTGGAAATAATTTAGCACAAGGTCATCCTCCTCATGAGTTAGACAACGACGTAAAATGAAATCTACCCCACAACGGTACAAGGTATTATCCACTATGAGGTAATTCTTGGATACGTGATATAATCGTCATCATTCAGCCTATGAGAGGTGAGTGGGGACCTTCAATGTTTGTAAATATATAATAATATCCCCATACCATGGGTCCAAAGTTGAGATTAAGAAGATGTGCTCATCGATAAACGTATCTTCACAAACCATCTCCTCAACTTCTCTTGGGAAATCCGATATAAGCTCTGCAAAAATTAACGATTTCTTCAATTTTGCCGAAAAAAAACTCGAGGTTGAATTCTTGCAAGATGACAATCCATTTATTATACTTTCCCCCAATCATCCTTCGAGTGAGGATGAATTGAAATGGATTGAAATGGGCTACAACCAAGGTCTGGCGAAGGAGAATATAATGTCTCAACCGTTGAATCACATGTATGGTAGCTAAGGCAAGATTCTCAACATGGGAATAACGGATCTCTACATCGATAAGATTCCAGCTCAGATAGTGTATGACATGCTCTTGGAGCTCCTCATCCTCTTGAACCAAAACCATATCGATAGTCTCCATGGACGTGACCACATAAAGTAGAAAATCACGGCTATAGTCTGGGGGACTAATCACTGGGGCCGATGCTAGGGCTCGCTTAAGCGCATCAAAGGACTCCTGGGCTCGCTCATCCCAGCAAAAGGTGGTGTCCTTTTTCAATAGATGCATAAAGCCTCTAGTCAAATTGGCAAAGTTAACAACGAATCTCTGTAAGAAGTTTGCCATGCCTTGCAAACATTGAAGATGTCTAATGTTCCTTGGGGGAGACAACTGAAGTATTGCCTCAACCTTCAAAGGGTTGACTCTTATACCCTCCTTGGAAATAATGAACCCTAATAAGCGACCAGACTTCACGCAAAAGATGCACTTGTGAGGATTTAACCTGACCAAATAATGGCGGTACCTTTCAAATACTAATCTCAAATGATAGGAATGATGCATTATCATACGAGAATGAGCAGTAAGGTCATCCAAAAATACTTCGATAATCAATTTGAGATCATGGAATATCAAGGTCATAGCTCGCTGAAAAGTGGCTCCGGCATTCTTAAGGCCAAAAGGCATTTTATGATATGCAAAGGTTCCCCAAGGACAAATAAATGCAGTCTTATGTTGGTCCTCAGGTTTAATTTGTATCTGATTGTATCCAGAAAAGCTGTCCATAAAAGAAAATACCTCACTACCCACACACTCATCCAATATTTGATCTATAAATGGTGTGGGGAAATTATCTTTAGGACAGGAACAATTCAAGTCACAGAAATCAGTGCATATACGGATCACTCCCTGCTTCTTATCTACCCGAACAATATTTTAAACCCACTCTGTCAAGGGAATGGGATAGATAAAACCGGCTTTCAACAGTTTCTCTATCTCTGCCTTAATCACGGGTGCTTTCCTAGGATTCACTGCATGCAAGCGTTGTCGAATAGGCTTAGCATTGGGATAATTTTTAATCTCATGTTCAACAAGGCAAGGGTCGATACCTGGCATTTCATCATAGGACCAAGCAAAGATATCACGAAATTCTTTAAACAGCTTGGTGTATTCTTGAATCTCAGCATGGGAACATTCTACCCCAATATAGACATTTTCAATCCTACTAGGATCACAAGAGATATTGATAGGAATGGTAGGATATATATTCGCCATGTTCCCATCAGCCATCAGACTAGGAGAGCTTAATGGAACCATGGGACTACCAATTCTCTCACTAAGAACCTCCCTAAAGTCCTCACACTCCAAGTGGTCAAGCTCAGGAAGAAAATAAGATCTATGATGCAACTCTTCCCAAGGTGGCTCAACCCCTGCCATGGCCTCAATAATCACTTCGTCTGAAGGAAAAACATTATCAAGGAAGTCATGCACGTGAGAAGACTAAACTGCCCATGCAGGCAGCACATATGGGTCCTCCTCCTCTGTCCACAAAGAGGAAGGACTAGGCTCTGCAACACATCCAATATTAGCTTGATAAGCTGCCATAGTTGCAGGAAATGGCACGTCCATCACTATGGGCTCACTCGAAGTATTCAGTGTGGGAAGAATCCAAGGATCTTCCATATGACTCGTGCGAAAAGACACCGATCTCACAAATGTCGAAGCCTCACCGGAACTAGACCCTATCATAAGGACAGGTGCAGGACAACTAAAGCTTCCCATAAGGGATGGATACATGCCCACACCCACACTCCCAGTTGCCGGCTGAGAGTGTTGAACAATCGGGATCAAAGCTCCCAAAGATGTGGTAACCAATGGATTCTTGAATGATTTTTGATCAATCGTAACTATCTTCCCATTAAATGGAAAGAATAAAACATGAAATAGTGAAGAAGCTACGGCTTGCATACTGTACATCCAATTCCTACCCAGGAAGAGATTATAGTCAAAGGGCGCATCAACCACCTCAACCTCTATCGCAACGGTCTTTCCTCCCAAACAGACCTTAAGGGAAGGAAGGATCCCATGCAGCCTAAATGATCTCCCATCAAACGCGATTAACATGGTACTAGATTTAGACAACTTAGGGGAACCTAAATCCTTCCAACATGATAAATACATCACATAAGCAGCAACGCCTTCGTCAATCATAGTGCGCTTGACGGTCATGTTAAGACATTCTACATGAATCAAAAGAGACACATAGTAAGGCAAGCGAGGATGAAGTCCTACGGTTTCAAATTTAATCATAGAGGAAGAATTATCATCATTCACACCAAAAGCAGAAAAAAAAGCCTTCCTTTACGAAGGACAACTCTGAAGTACTTCTAGTGCAGACATCGCACAAGGAGTGTGGCCCAAATCCTCGACAAAAGAATAGTTCTGGGTGGCTCGGGCATTAGGATTGTGCCCCGAATGCTTAAGGACTCACTTAGGAATGCAAGGTGCAACTTCAGGTTTATCCATAGGTTTTTCAATACGCAAAGGAGTCCCTGGTGGATCAGGTTCCTTTCCTGGGTTGGGTTGTGACGAACCATAGTCCTTCGCACGGGTCACAACCTTCGTAGCACGCACCATGTTAATGCAACCATGACCACTACCCTTTGGAAAATATTGATCACCACCAGACTGATCATGGTTCCTCAAGTTCATGTTTTGATTGTGAGGTAAAGGGTTGGTTAGCACAGCTGGGCCCTGTGCTAAGAATCTCGAGGCTTCATCGATACGAGGGTAGAAGTAAGTGAGGTGATCGTCCTTACACAACTTGCAAGGAAACTTAACCTTACATTTAGATTGCTTGTCCCCCCATCATTTCGGGCGTTCTTGTCATTAGTATTAGCATTTTAATTCCTATTCCCACCCTTATGATTGTTCTTACCCTTCTTTTTATTCCTTTCGAGTTGCTGGTTACCCTTCTGGTTCGACGATTGCACCGAAAGCACACTCGCCATTTGGGTGGGTTGAGACAAAGCCATGGCTTGTCCTGAAGTGGATTGGTTGATTGACAATTGACTGACCTGTTTCACAACCGAATCCACAGGTTTAGCACTCACACAACCAACAATGCCATCGGCATGTGGTCCAGGTTTATCTTTGGGGTCGAAACTAGAACGCGGAGCATTGGGAATGATATCATATAACAAACCAGATTGAGCATAAATCAAATCCAGTTCCTGCACCCTAAAAATGGCTTGTTCCTCATTTTGCACTACAGATGTAGAAACATCCTTCACTATATAAGGCAATAATGACTTAAGGAACCATTCGAGGAGGAATTCTAGTGGTATAAAGGCTTTAATCAACCTCTTCTGTCTACGCCACTCTTGGATATGGTCCAAGATATGCTTGGCTTTATCCTGCCGAAATGTCGACAAGAGTTTCGTACCAATGTCATAACGCACTGGTAGCTAGAAGTGGTTAAGAAAAGTCATCACTAGGTCATCGAAAAAAGTGAATGCCCCCCTAGGTAACTCTATATACCATTTCATGGTAGGACCTATAAGGGTGCATTGAAACAACCTTAAATGGATCAGATCTTCATGTAAGGAATTTGAAGAGCACCATAGGTGAAACGTTGTAACATGTTCACTCGGATCCTCTCCAGGTTTTCCCTCAAATTTGGGTATGTACGAGGGAATCTTAGTAGGGACAACCGGCCAAGTCGGGTCATGAGATACATGATCGTTCGTCAATCTCGACAAGTCAGGAATATTTAGCGTTGAGAGGAAATGGAGTCTAAGATGAGCAGGTCGGTGCACCGCTCCTTCATAGTTTTGATTCACATAGGTCTGATTACCGTAACCACCATGGCCTTGACCATAGTTCCCTCCTCCCATTTGACCTGTGTAGGGTGGCATGGAAGCACCATAATGTGGTGTACCTTGACTATGTGGGGATACAAATCCATAATTAGGAGAGTAAGTAGGTTGTTGATACCCGTACCCATAAGGTGAATAACCCTATCCATATTGCATCCCATATAAGGTCCGTAAGTCATCCCATCAGATGTCCCATGAGACACTCCGTAAGTAGGAATATATGCTCCGAAAGTAGGAATATACACTTCGGAAGTAGGAATATATGCTCCAGAAGTATTAATATGACCTCTAGAAGTATGAACATGACCTCCCAAAACAACGGGCGGTACTTGAACCTGAGACACAACTGGTCGAGTAACAGTAGTATGGAAATTACTCGTAGCAACATTCTGGCCTGAAGGACCACGTGAATGAGGTGGAGGAACAACATTCAAAGAACAAGGAATCGAGGATGAAGGGATCTGTGAAACTATGTATGTGGTGTTCCCTATATTCACTCGTCTTGGATCTGGCATCCTAATAGGATCACTAACCCTAGGCCTAACAAGAATATGTGATGTAGATTCCACCGCCGAGATGGAAGGTGCAATGTGACTTGTGCTCCCAAACCTCTCCACATGGTAAGGAATAGGATTGCCCCCAGGCATAGTGTTAGGCTCAAACTCTGACTCGACATGAAATGCCAAATCATGTGTGGGCATACCAGACATACCATAACTACCATAACTAGTGCTCGGGGGCTCATAATAAGTCTCTTCTTTCAACATGCCATACCGGCGATGCGTCAATGGGGGATCAACACTAGAGTAAGTAGGTATTTCATGAAAAGTACCTATATCATAAATTATTGGACCTAACTCAGTCATATCAGGTGAAGGATCATAGGTATGAGTAAACTCCCCATCTTCCACTTGAATGGGAGAGGGTGGCTCAGGAATACCTTCTTCATGGTCTCCCATCGTGTGTGAATCAATGTGCGAAGTAGTCCGCCTAAATCATCTGTTTCTCTCTCCTAAAGGAGGAGGAGATGTAGAAGGAGAAAGTCCTGCTAACCAACGAGAACGGCGAGGAGCCGCACCCAAATTCACAATGACTCAACAAATGTAAAAGACTCTCTAATTATGCAAACCCTAGGAAAGCTAACGTGTACAGAGCATACACCAATAAAATCTAAATCCAAACACAAGAAATCAAGGGTAGGATAAATGAGCTCCTGAATGAAGCAGGTATGTCTCACCTAGAAGAGGCTTGAGACTCCCATACACAACAAGCAAAGGTACGTAACCAATTATTGTGGCCCTTAGCTTCAATGCGTAAAGTGACTGTGTTGTCCAACCCCAACCTGGCCGGGACACTTGCAGAATAACCCATACAAAGTACCCCCTCAATATCCTAGGTAAGGCAACTAAGGTCACCTCAATATAATCAATGCTCAGGCAGACATTTGCAGGTGGGATTGATAGTATGGGCAGGGTAGCAAAGCCCGAAACTCTCAAAAGAGCCCCCAGATACGAATACAATCCTGGAAATATCTTCGGTGCTACTCAGTTATGACTAGGGGTCATCCCAATCAATAACCACTCACACTGCCTCATGCTTAACTCCCTTTTGAGAGGAGGATCCTGAGAAACACCAATTATACGAAGGAATTTCACACTCTCACCTGGACAGACACATACATGTTGTTGTTTAGTGGTCTTGGAGAATTTACTCAAAATGAACTATTCCAAGACCCTAAAACCTAATCTTATTGGTGAACCCTATCAAATAAAATAATGTAGTTCATTTTAATTAAGCGTTGATTTTAATTGGCTTTATTACTCAAAAAAGGTAGATGATTGTGCAACCAATGGTGTTATGACGCAACATGAAGCAAAATGCACACCTAACAATTAATGCAAATGCATTGTGTCCATGAAAAACAGGGTATGCTACTACGTGAAATGCAAAATTTTCTTCAAATGATAAATGCAAGCTTTCCTATATGAAATCTTGAGTAATATTTCAAAGCAAATCTAGTGCAAGTACTATGCAAAATGCAAGATGCAATGCATAATGATAATCAAATATTTTCATATTTTTTGAAATAAAAAAGAGATACTAAAGCAAAAGAATGATTCTACAACCCCTAGACTCTACAAGAACAATCATGCAGCACTCAAGCAAAGTACTAAGGTAAAATAAATCTAATGCACTAATCCCTAAACAAAAAATTGAAAATGCAATGACAAGAACATTCTTCAGAAAAAGAAATTTTACCCTAAAAAAAATGTCTCTGGTCAGGAATAGAGGTGTATACAGACTCTAGCAGTATCAAAGGAGACTCAACAATCATCAAAATTCACCCAGCAACAATTAATATTCCTCAAGAAGGCCAAACTAAGGGCATACACAACTGTTCGCAGTAAACCCGCGTGTGTACGCGGATATAGCAATAAAAACCATGTATATATGTGACTATGAGTTCAAAACTCGGGCACAAGAAGAAAAGTACATAAAAATAAAGGCAAACAGACAAGCTGAGACAAATTTCACACCAATCAGACACTACCAGAATAACATGCCCCCAGACCCGACACAGAAACAGAGAAAAAAATAACAATTCAAAGTCATTCAATGCCGATAGAAAACCCCCAAAGGACAAATACTAGGAACTCCCCAGCGGAGTTGCCAATTCTGTTATGGAGAGAGATTCCTATGGCTTGGGGTACCACAACAGACAGCTTGACTCCAAAAATCAATCCTTTCCAATATGCAAGAGAAATCAAATATCTAACACTAAAGGATCAAAACTCATACCTTATTCTAGATGGTTGAAGTAGATCCCCGTTGAGCTTTCCAACTTCAGCTTGAATTGATGAATCACTTCCTCAACAATAAGTAAACAAGACAAGCATACTATATATATTGGTGTTATATCTACTCTAGCATATATAATCAACAACGTCTAAGCATTTGAAATAATCCATGGATAAAATATTCATTCAAACATACATTATTGGATAGGAAAAGATATTTCTATTAATATAAAATCAGAGATTACAATGAATACAACCTTTGTCAGCACGTCTGCGAATCATAGAAACTGAATCCCCAACTTGGGCCTCCACCACCTCAATCCTCCATCTCTCGATAGCAATCTCACAAGCAAAATGAAATCTTGGGAAGAACACTAAAGTGCTCCAAGGGACAAAGGGATGCAGACTCAAACACAAGTTCTGGCAACAATGGACTATAGTTTCTTTGCTCTCAATTCTCTTATGCCTTCAATGTATCCAAAGGGTTCCTTATATATTTTTTCAATGGGGTAATGAAAGGTCGAATCCGAGCGATCTCAAGGCATATGGAAGGCCAGGAGACAAGTGAGTCAGATCCATGTCAAGGAAAACTCCCGATGTCGCGGTTTTAGAGGTCAAACCCATGTATATACACGATAAAGGGTTTAAAAGTCACGTATAGCAATTTTCACATGTTTTTAGGGATGGTCCAAGAAACATCAAAGGACAAAAAATGGTCCAAGGGGTCTAAGGAGTCTACAGAGGGACAAGGGAAGGCCATACAAGTGTGATTCACCTGGTGTGGTAAAATATTCTATAACAGTGGGTCCATTCTTTTAATCATAATCTAGAAGAGATGCTGAGATCCTGGTATGTAGCGATAGAATTACACAGAACTATAACCACTTGGGAGGAGTTGTCCATTTTCTTTGCTTGGACTTTTAATTTCCAGGATGACAACCCAGAGGTACATAATGCATTGCAAATCATCCGTGATGTAGTGTTGAAGGTCATCCCTATCGCATACCCAGTTGATCCACATGCCCACTGCTCGATGTAGTCCATGATGACATGTTAGAATCTATCTGGGGAACCTGAAGATGATGATGAGTTGTAGAATGTTAATATTCTGGAGTCAAAAGGAAGCCATGATGTCACAGTGCTATATATACCGACGGATTCGATGAGTCAGTCGTTGAATATTAGGAAATTCAACATTGGGTCGAAAGAGAACCCAAAATTTGTGAATATTGGGGACTATTGGGACAAGGAAACAATGGCCAAAATCACAAACCTATTGCATGAATTCCAAGATATTTTTTCGATGCGATTCTCAGAAATGAAGGGGATACTAGGGGACCTGGGGGAGATGAAAATCTCATTTAAACTAGATGCAAAACCTATGCGACAAAGGCCGTATTAACTGAACCTGCGATACAAGGACCATGTAAAGGATGAGATTGACCAGATGTTGGATGCTAGGATCATTGGGCCTATCGAAGAATTAGAGTAGATAAAATCTATGGTGGTTCAGGATAAAAAGACCGGTGAAGTCTGCATTTGTGTCAACCTAATAAAGTTGAATGATGCCTGCATACATGATCCATTCCTGACTCTGTTTATAGATGAGGTCCTTTAGGGAGTAGGTGGTTAGGAGATGTATTCATTCACATATGACTTTTTAGGGTACCACCAGATCTGGATTGCAAAGGAGGATCACCACAAGACCACATTTGTCACTGAATGGGGTTGTTTTCAATATATAGTCATGCCCTTTGGGCTGAAGATTGCACCTGCAATATTTTCTCGAGTAGTTGTCATTGTGTTTAAAGACTTTTTTCATTGATCCTTGCAATATTTAGTCAATAATCCTGTGTTGGGGGGGAATATCTATCGGTGGCTTCAACTTTTTCAGGAATTTCACTTTGAAATAGTTGTGAAACTAGGACGGTTGAATGTTGGACTTGATCACCTGTCTCACATTGAGACTGGAGAAGAACCAACCAATATTGATGACGGATTTCCAGATGCGCAATTGTTTCGTGTCGACCTTAAAGATGATCATTATGCCTAAATAATTCAGTTCTTGGCCACTAGTGTTGCCCCTGAGAACCTATCAACTGGTTAGAAGAAGAAGTTTGTAGTAAAGGATTCAGATTTCCAGTTGATTGCTGGGAAGTTATACAAGCTTGGACAAGATGAAATCTTGCGACGGTGTATCCTACCACTTGAGCAGGGACCCATTCTAGAAGAAGCACATGCATGAATTGCTGGAGGTCACTATGGAGGAAGGTCTACTGCAAAGAAGGTGTTTCACGTTGAGCTATGGTGGCCTACGTTGCATAACGATGTCGTAGACTATGCGCAGAGTTGTGACGTTTGCCAGTGCGTCGATAAACCATCACGGTGGGATGAGATGCCACTTGTGCCGCATGTAACTCTACAACATTTTAATAAGTAGGCCGTGGATTTTGTGGGTCCCATTAATCCACTAGGGAAATGACTGGTGCATAATACATCATTACCACAATTGACTATATGACCAGGTGAGAAGAGGCCGCACTAGTTGTGGATTGTACTGCTGTGATAGTAGCAAAGTTCATATTTTAGAATATTGTGACACAGTTTGGGTGTCCCAGGATATTGATGAGTGACCAGGGTAGTCATTTTATCAACCGCACTATGAGAGTGCTATTTGAGGAGTTGCAGGTGCAACATATGAAAAGAAAATCATACCATCTGCAAGCGAATGGGACTGTTGAATCATTCAACAAAATTTTGGAAACAATGTTGACAAAGGTATGTAATGCTAATCGCAATGACTGGGACTTAAAAATTTCAGCAGTGCTCTTGGCCTATCACACCACTTGTAAATGGATGACTAGACATACACCGTTTAAGTTGGTATGTGGACAAGAGGTAGTCATTCCCATGGAATACATTGTTCCTAGTTTGCGCATCGTTGCGGTGACTGACATGGATGATGCATAAGCATTAGAAGAGCGCATTGCGTAGTTGATCTAGCTTGAAGAGGACCATTTTATTACAGGCTTCCACCATCACATTGAGAAGGATCGAAAGAAGGCATTGCATGATCGTCACATTAAGCATAAACAGTTTACGGAAGGATATTTGGTGTTGTTATATGACAGAAAGTTCATGAAGCATCCAAATAAGTTATATATGCACTGGTTAGGCCTGTATCTTGTTCATTGCATTACTTCTGGAGGTGTGGTTCAGTTACAGCAATTAGATGGTGTAGTACTGCCAACACTCGTCAATGGAGGTCGTTTAAATCCCTATAGGATGAGTTCAGAGCTATGCACCACTTGAGGTGCTATGAAAAAAAAAATTTGTTAGATCGTAGCGAGGCGAACCTAGGGGAAGAGGCCGCACAAGGATAGAGTTAGTACCGACAGAAGGGAGATCACCTGCGATAGCCGCAGGGATGTGGGTTGGTCAAATCAATAATAAATGTAGGTAGTTAAAACAGTTAGCTGGTGACGCTTGTTGAAGCGACATGTATTAATGGCCGATATTACCATTAGAAGGGTGAGATTGTCAACAGATTTGGTGTCGTTACTACTGGATTTGGTCATGATGGACATGGTGGATTTGGAAATGATGATTTCAAATTGGGAAGTGGCTATAAAAAGCATGTGGGACCTAGGAGGAAGGAATTGTTTAGAGAAGTTTAGTCAACTGATCAAAGTGTTGAGTCATGTACAGTTTAAGAGTATTAAGTGTGAGTTATAGAGTAGAGGTGCAGAACCATCGAGTGCATAGTAAGGTTTGGGGAGTGCGGCATGATGAGTGAACCTGACGCAATTGAGATTTCCAGTGAGCAGGAATCCCCCATTCATCCCACAGCCATTGAGGAAGAATTCATGAGCATGCTGGTAGGCTCTTCATTGATCCCCAAAAGAAAGTGGCGGGCTCAAAATCCCAGTTCCATGCCGCCGCAGAAGAGGCACACCCACACTTCATCTAGAGTGCAAGGAGAGGGGACTGCACATACCGGGCCATCGATATCAGGAGCTATAGAGTCCACGGTTCCTAGGGGTGTCTCTGTTAATTATATCCTAGGATATGTCACTCAAACACATCTGAGAGAGAATCCGAGGCATCCTACAAAGAATCAGAAGTATCCACCCAAATTGTTGTCGCTACTAGAAGGGATGACTTGCTCGATCGATATCATTCTTGCCTTGATAAAGATGAATTTTGAAGACCACGATTTTTTGTTGCTTAAATATGTTCGGGATGATCCCTATGAATCAGTTCCGATGACGCCTAGTGCACCGATTCAGATGATTCCTCAACCATGGGCGAGTGGGTTGAATAAATATGGATTGTTGGGGCTCATTAATATGCCTCATTTTGGGTGACTGAACAAAGCCCATGCATGCGTTAAACAACTCTTGGATTTCTTCCATGGTGGGATACTCTGGTTGAATGAACCTATTCTGGTCATGATCGAATTAATTGCGAGCATTACGGGCTTGCTAAAGGTCGGTGAAGATCCAACGTAGTTATCGGTGGGAAGGATACTAAAAAGAAGCTTTCCAAGCAGCTAGCTGAAGGAGCGATTCGACTTGCAGCATGATGGCCGTGCCTATCATATCAACATCATTAATTCACAAGCGGTGCCTATCAGGGCATGTATTTTGGGGAGCAAGATTGTTTGAGGGAATCAATCGGTCCAATGCAACTCGAGCATGGTTGCATGTGCACAAAAATGCACAGAGGGCATGCAAATGAACTGGTCCTTGTTTTTGCTCAACCAGTTGCTCGATGTTCTTTCTACTCGGACCAAGTGGCCATTTTTCTATAGTTGGATATTAATTCTCATTGCACTTGTCACATGGATGGAACCAGAATATTATCAACCAAAGGAAGTTGATGCAGTGAAGGTGTGTCGCAGCTCACACTATCATAATTTGTGGTGGGTTGAAGAGCCCAGTTGATAGGTGGACTATGAGAGCCACCTTTTGGTCTATTGGGAAGCGTTGCAAGACATAGCTATTAAAGCTCCCTGCTTATCCCAGTACATGGCAGCCAAGTATCAGCGGCTCATTTAGTTCACAACCAGGCCTCACTCCATTTATATCCAGGCACTACGGGACCCCGAAAAGAAGTGGCTACCTCTGGCCTATAAAGTAACCAATGAATAATTAGATGCTCTCATTTAGGAGTGGTTGGATGAATGGTGCAACCCCATGTGTCAATAGGAACTCTCTAAGGATCCACCACCTGATGCCCCGAACGAGCCTATCTATAAGGAGCTGAGTGTTCATGACTTTGACAATGAATCATCGACAAACCCTGAGGCCGAAGCACATCGCATGAAAGAGGAAAATAAAATGAAATGGTGCCAAGAATACGATGTGGGCAATGGTACCTATTCAGGGATGGAGGACCAACTGCAGCAGTTCATCAAAGTGGTCACTGACTCCTCTGAAGCTGCGATGCAAGCAATACAAGAGTCTAACCATGAATATTTTTTTGTGGTAAGAGATAAGTTGAATTCTATTTTTGATGTTGTTTCCAGGAAGACACTCAAGGGAAATTTGATGCAACAAGTCCTGTCGATCAGCACCGAGTTGTGGGATAGGAATGTTCAAGTTCCCCCGACTGCAATTGACGTGGGGAGTGAAGAAGTGATCTTGTTACTGCGGTCGAACTAGAGCATTTCCTTGGATATTAACAAGTTACCCACTCAAGCACTTGTGGAGCTGTAGGATGTTTCCACCCAGGAATTGGAAGATAGGCAGAAGGAGCTTACTGATGGATATGTGCAGTCACAGAGTGTTAGAATTTCATCATTCAGCTAGCATTATATTAGCATATTTACTGAGATAATAACAAGCACAACAATCAAACACAAGAGACAATGAACACAGTGTTTATCCTTAGGGAAACCATAAATGGTGAAAACCCTACAACTTCCTCATAGATAGAATCAACACCAAAAGTAGAACCCAAAACAATAAGTGATCTCCTGACAACAGTATCCTTCTTCTTGTCTAGCCCCAGTGTCTTCTCCTTCCTCAACTATGCACTACACTTGAGTGTGTATGAGTTGTGTGATAAATAGAGAGTCCAACTCTCTATTTATACTAACCCCAACATGAAAAAAACCCTACTAGGGCCGACCTCACTAGGAGAGTCTAATAACCCTAGTGCCCTGGAACTGCGGGGACTTTAACCCTTAGACAATAGGAGGGTTACCCACAATGACTTGACATGACTTGTTTATATGATAGACCTTCCCGATAGGAACATCGGGGCATGACATAACTCAAGTACATCTTGGAATAAACATCGGGTTACAATATATAAGAAATACATGTGAAATACATTCCAAAGTTACATATACATCAACACTCCCTCTTAACTAGGAAGGTATTCTTTCGACACAATTTTCAGCACAAGTCTTCTTCTCTGTATCTTTTGGATCATCCTCGAGTCCTCATCATCTTCAATTCTTCTTCATCTTCAAGTCATCTTCATCATCGGATCTAGATCATCACTTGATCTAGATCATCACTGGATCTGGATCATCACTCGATCTAGATCATCAATGGGAATCATCACTGGATCTGGATCATCACTGCTAGATCATCATCACTGGAACTGGATCATCACTTGATCTAGATCATCACTTGATCTAAATCATCACTAGGTCATCATCATAGGTGCTATCTCTTGATTCTTCTCATCATAGGAACCTCTACAGAGCCGGTCCTTTTTCATACTAGATGTATCATCACGGAGCTAGTCCTTTTTCATACTAGATGTGGCATCACATAGCTAGTCCTTTTTCATACCAGATGAGGCATCATAGAGCTGGTCCTTTTTTCATACCAAATGTGGCAGCTACTCAGAGCTAGTCCTTTTTCATACTAGATGAGTCTTCACAGAGCTAGTCATTTTTCATACTAGATGAGGCATCACAGAGCTGGTCCTTTTTCATACCAGATGAGGCATCACAGAGCTGGTCCTTTTTCATACTAGATGAGGCATCACAGAGCTGGTCCTTTTTCATACTAGATGTGGCAGCTACTCAGAGCTAGTCCTTTTTCATACTAGATGAGTCTTCATAGAGCCATCCCTTTTTCATGCTAGATGTGCCATCTACACAGAGCTAGTCCTTTTTCATACTAGATGTGTCTTCATAGATCCAGCCCTTTTTCATGCTGGATGTGGCATTCACACATATACCTGACAATGGAAGGAACCAATCTTGTCATCATGTAGGAAGGGCACAGCACTTATATCTGACCATGGAAGGAACCAATCCTCTCACCATGTCAGAAAGGCTCAGTACGGACACATCACTTCCTCTTGGGAGGAATCTCGTTCTGGAGAACACCAAGCTTATCCCAAAAGTACTCAAAATTCACCCTAGCCAATGGATTTGTCAACACATCAGCTATCGGTTTTTCCATCGCAACATACTAGAGCTTCACTGCTCCTCTCTGCACCATATCCCCGATATAGTGATACTTGATCTCGATATGCTTCGACTTGTCATGGAATACTGGATTCTCTGACAAATTTACACAACTCTAGTTGTCACAGTATATACAAGTAGCATCTAACTTTAGATCAAATAAATTAGAGAGTAGCTTCCTCATCCATACTCCCTCACAACTAGCTGAACAGCTACGACATACTCTACTTCAGCTGTACTCAGTGCCACACAGGATTGCTTCTTGCTAAACCACGAGATCACACCTAATCCCATATTGAAGCAACACCCTGAAGTGCTCTTCCTATCAATGGAACTACCTACCCAATCTAAATCAACATAACCCTCCAGTTTAATCTTTTTATTAGCCTTATACTTGAGCCCATAATCAACCGTACCCTTCAGGTACCTCAGAATATGCTTTGCAACAGTCAAGTGAACATGTCTCAGATCTGTCAAGTATTGGCTCAAGGTGTTCACAGCAAAGCAAATATATGGTCTCATGTTCATTAGGTACATCAAGGACCCAATCATCTGATGATACATCATGGCATCGACTGTCTCTAATGAAGCATCACTCAATAGCATCAGGTTTGATGCCATAGGTGTTGTTAATGTCTTGCAGTCCATCATCCCAAATCTCTTTAGGATCTCTACTGCATACTTCCCTTATCCAAGGAATATTCCATCTTTAGTCTTCCACACATCCATACCTAGGAAATAATGTATCATTTCCAAGTCCTTCATCTCAAACTCAGCAGCAAGATTTCTCTTCGTATCAGCAATCAACCCATCCATACCTGTCACAAATAGATCATATACATATAGTAGAAGCATCACTGGTTGCAATCTTCCACCTTATAGTAAAGGTTGGAATCTACTTTACTCTTGGTAAAGCCCAAACTGGATACAAAGCTGTCAATTCTTCCATACCATGTCTTGGGTGCCTATTTCAAACTATACAAGGTTTTCTTCAACCTACACACATGAGACTCCCTGTCATGTGTCTCAAAACTGAGTGGCTGCTCCACATACACTTCCTCTTCTACTACACCATTCAAGAAGGAAGTCTTGACATCCATTTGGTGTATCTTCCATTTCATCATTGCAGCTAGAGAAAGTACCGATCTGATGGAAGTGTATCTGGCTACAGGTGCAAAGGTTTCTTCATAGTCTATTCCTTCTTTATGATAGAAACCCTAAGCCACAAATCATGCCTTATACTTTTCAATGCTACCATCTGCAGCATGCTTGATCTTGTAGATCCACTTGGAAGTTACAACTGAATTCCCTTCTAGTCTTGGGAAAACATCCCAAACATCATTCTTCATGATCAATTCATACTCTTCAATCATCGCATCCTTCCATTCTTTTTCGTTCTGCCGCTTCTTCATACTCGGAAGGTTCTTTATCAATAAAGTCACATAGTAAAGCTACATAATTGGAATAGGATCTGGTTCTCTTTCTTTCTATGAGATTCTCTTTTGGAACCGCATATCTTTCCACACCTTAGATGATCTCTCGTACCCAATTAGGTTTCCTCTTGTGAGGATTCTTCTCCTGTGGTGGATCTACAGGTCTTTGTGGTTCTTCAAATTCTCGATCTTCTTCTTGAGTTTCTTTGTTCATGATTGTATCATGAATTCTGGGAGCTTCTACTTCTTCGGGTTCTTCAACAGGTTTTTTTCTAGATTTGATGTAGGCTGAATCTTCATCAAATGTTACATTCCTGCTAATGTCAATCTTCTAGAACCCTGGGAAGTATATTCTGTAAGCCTTCGAGCTTTCAGAGTATCCCACAAATATACCCTTCTTTCCTAAAGGATCTAATTTTTTTCTCTTCTCTTTTGGAATGTGTATGTACATAGGACAACCGAATATTCTAAGATGGATGACTTCTAGTTTCTTACTGGAGAAGACTTCTTCAGGAGTCTTGTTCTCGAGTACTCTGTGTGGAGTACGGTTTTGTACATACACTGTTATTCTGGATGCTTTTTCCCAAAGATGCATAGGAAGATCTTGATCATGAAGCATAGCTCTTGCAACTTCCATGATAGTTCTATTCTTCCTCTCTGCAATCCCATTCTTTTGTGGATTATAAGGAGTAGACAACTCCCTCTTAATCCCTAAGTCTTTACATAGTTTCTTGAACTCATTTGAAGTGAATTCTCTGCCATTGTCTGATTGAAAAGTCTCGATCTTCTTTTCAATATGGTTCTCGATCAAGGATTTGAATTCCTTGAACTTACTGAACACTTCATATTTATTATTCATGAAGTAAATCCATGTCTTCCTAGAAAATTCATCAATAAAAGAGACATAGTACACATACCTACTTAGTGATCTTGATGACATTGGTTCGCATACATCGGAGTGGATAATTTCCAAGATTCCTTTTGCTTTGCTTTCGCTACTTGAAAATGTCTTCTTTGTTTTCTTTCCTTTCGCACATTCTTTGCAGACCCCTTCATGTTTTGCTTGAATTTTTGGAAGACTTTAACATCTTTTCTTGCAAGTGGTAGTGCTCTGTAATGCACATGTACAAGCCTTCTATTCCAAAGTTCATTTGGTTCTACTATGTCATGAACCAACGCTTGATCTGGTTGGCCCTTCAACTTGTATAGACCTCCTTCTTGTTCTCCCAATACTATTGCATCGTCAAAAGTATTTCCCTTTGGCCTCATAATAACTTGGCCATCTACAAAAGTTTTATATCCTAAAATGACACATCTCTGCCTGTGACCACTTTCCCATGATTTCGTCACATGTCGGCACTTCATTGAAAGTCATTGAAAAAACACCTATCTTGGAGGACCCATATCTTGAGTTCTGTAACTCTGTTTGGCCTAATTTCTACACCTTTGGAAAGGTATTTCAGTTAGATAAAACTTTCTAGAATACATCAAAGTCTGAAAATGCCCAGAAATACCCTAAAAATTCATTTTTTGTCCATTCACGATTTTCCTTAAGGAAAACCCACGAATGTGCCTCTTAGCATTTAAAACATTAAAACATGAGTTAATTGGAAATTAGTTAAGTTATTTAACTTAATTTCCTTAACTGCTGTAACTTCTCCAACCTTCAAAACTACCTTATTTCATCCATATAAATAGAGGTAGGGAGGTCCATGAGAGTGGACTTGGAATTTATGCATTGTTATGCTGGAGGAATCGGGACTCTCTTTGCCTACACCTTTTCCTTGGAGGTCTTCCCTTAGTGTTGCAGAGCTTGGAGGCTGAGTTCATTGGAGAAGAGAAACATCAGAACCAGATCAAGGTTTCGTGAGGTGCCAACTTGAAGAGAAGGTATATTTGTACTTGTTTTCAAGATTAATAAAGATGTGATGTCCTTCTTCTTCCCAAATCATTGTTCAATGTGTAATTGAATTTATGTTTCTGATCATATGATGATGTTATTCAGATCATTTGTTTATGTTTATTTGATTATCATTGTCTTATGTATGGTCATAATGGTTTGAGGAAGGTATAACTTGTTTTGGAAGTCTCTTGGAGCGAGAGGAGCAAGAAGAGGATTGAAGAGAAAGCTTGGACCAGCCTTCAGTTAATCAGGTGTGGATCTTTCTCATCTCTGAAACTTGCTGTTATATACTTGCTGAACATTGTGCATCTCTCTTTCAAACCCAGTACGTTGATGGCCTCTTAAACCCTAGCCATAGGACACTTTCCTTTACAACAGAACTGGTGACTCCACTGGGGATGGACTAAACTTACGGAAAAGGAACCCCCGGTATGAGCTTAGTTTTCTCTTTTTCGTGCTCTGGACCAAAACATGAAAAATATTCCGAGTGTACTTTATGTCTTTGTCATGCTCGTTAAACCCTAAAGAACAAAGCATTGAGTTTATTGTTGTAAGCCCCATTTCTTGTAACCAAATGGATCTTTCCGAGTGATCTTGCCTTCCTTCACACTCGTAAAACTCAGGCTGTATATGCTGATTTTGAAGGAGCGTCGGGTAGGTGGTAATTTAACCTTTTTAGGACCTTCCTGACTAAGTACAAAAAGGTGCTCCTTTTCTTCTTCGGAAGTTAAGAGAGTTCTTCTTTGGTTTTGTTTTATACTTTTTCGGCCTCAGGAGACTAAATTGTACGAAAAAGGACCCCCCTGGAGTCTTCTTTGGCATTTTCAGACTCTCTAAACTATGAAAACACCGTCGAGCATGTACTAGTTCGGGCTCATAAAATCCATGAATCAGTGCCCTTATCAAGCATTCTTCTTTCTTTTCTTCGAGCTTGTCAAAAAATGAAGATGGTCCCGAGTTTGCTTTCTTGGACTCGTTAAACCTTTACAAGAAAGAAGGGAAGGGGAAGGTTTATTTCCATGTCTTTTTACATCATGGCAGCAAGTCTTGTTTCCTTGAACAAAGCACCAGTTTTGAGTCTATCAACATTTGGGTCCTAGTCTTTTGACCTTATCCTGATTCAGAGTTTCTTACTCCTCCAGTTGGTCTCTTTTCCAATTTTATGGGGAATCTGTCAATGTCTCCTACATTGCAGATTTGTTTCATTGGTCCTTTCGTGTCAAAAGCTGCCTAAGTCACTTTTGTGTCGTGCTCACTGTTCAAGGATTAAACCTTTGTCGGCCATTCTGCAGTTGCCTTGACCTTTTGTGTCGGCCATTCCCTGGTATCAGTTCATTACATCATGTCTTCAGTGGTCCTTTTTGTGAAATTCAGTACCAATTCCAGATCCAATTAGTCTTTGACTTACCTCGTGTTGGATGATGAAGGATGCCTTAATTCCTTCCTTCCAATGGATCTCTTCTTATCGACTGCAACACATCTTGCTCTGGGAATGAGATTTAGAGTTTTATGACAATACCTTGGGAATTGTTGTCATCAATGGCAATTTCCCTCGCTATTGTGTAGTTGGGAATACCTTAATGTCTCCTACTCAATGGATTCTTCAAGTGTTCGACTTCAAGTCCTTGTAATCACACTTGTTAGAATGTACTAGGTACCTTGGGGACCATTTTCATTAATGGTGGTTTCCCTCGCGTTTGTTAACGGTTTTCATTATTGACCGGTAATCAAACGACTTCCTCCATGTTCGACTTCAGCTCCTTTATTTCGCATGGTTAGGATTCGTACCTTTTTTGGGCGGTTTGGATTGAAGACCTTGGGCCGACAGTAGCATTGTCATCTTTTGCTATTGCCCAAGTTGCGCAAGACCTTGTTATACTTTATATGACATTTTGCTGAGACATAGATCCACCTTGTATTTTTGTGGCTATGATCGATTGTTGAGCATGGATCCACCTTGTTCATTTGTGGCCATGGCTCCTTTAGATTTGATATGGCGCCTTTTTGCATATTGCGCGACCATTATAGTTTCATCAGTTATACATATGTTGGATCCACCTGTATTTTATGGCGATGTTTTGTATATGGACGTGTATGTTCCAGAGATCAGTTTTTCTGACATTTATCTCTCTTTCAGGTACCTTCACTTGAGCCTTTTGATCTTGGATTCTCTGCTCTCTCCATACTCAGCTGTTTCCTTTATAATGTATTTTGGCTATCATCTTCCCCTCTAACCTCAAACATTAGGGGTCATCTGTTATAGCCTAAAATGACACATCTCTTCCTGTGACCACTTTCCCATGATTTCGTCGCATGTCGGCACTTCATTGAAAGTCACTGAAACAACACCTATCTTTGAGGACCCATATCTTGAGTTATGTAACTCTATTTGGCCTAATTTCTACACCGTTGGAAAGGTATTTCAGTTAGATAAAACTTTCTAGAATACATCAAAGTCTGACAATGCCCAAAAATACCCTAAAAATTCGTTTTTTGTCCATTCACGATTTTCCTTAAGGAAAACCCATGAATGTGCCTCTTAGCATTTAAAACATTAAAACATGAGTTAATTGGAAATTAGTTAAGTTATTTAACTTAATTTCCTTAACTGCTGTAACTTCTCCAACCTTCAAAACTACCTTATTTCATCCATATAAATAGAGGTAGGGAGGTCCATGAGAGTGGACTTGGAATTTATGCATTGTTATGCTGGAGGAATCGGGACTCTCTTTGCCTACACCTTTTCCTTGGAGGTCTTCCCTTAGTGTTGTAGAGCTTGGAGGCTGATTTCATTGGAGAAGAGAAACAGCAGAACCAGATCAAGGTTTCGTGAGGTGCCAACTTGAAGAGAAGGTATATTTGTACTTGTTTTCAAGATTAATAAAGATGTGATGTCCTTCTTCTTCCCAAATCATTGTTCAATGTGTAATTGAATTTATGTTTCTGATCATATGATGATGTTATTCAGATCATTTGTTTATGTTTATTTGATTATCATTGTCTTATGTATGGTCATAATGGTTTGAGGAAGGTATAACTTGTTTTGCAGGTCTCTTGGAGCGAGAGGAGCAAGAAGAGGATTGAAGAGAAAGCTTGGACCAGCCTTCAGTTAATCAGGTGTGGATATTTCTCATCTTTGAAACTTGCTGTTATATACTTGCTGAACATTGTGCATCTCTCTTTCAACCCCAGTACGTTGATGGCCTCTTAAACCCTAGCCATAGGACACTTTCCTTTACAACAAAAAGCAACCCTCATTCCTTTTGAATCCAATGTAGATATGGAGAGAAGGTTCTTCTTTATTCCTGGAACAAATAATACATTCTTTATCTTCAAATAATTTCCCGAGTCTAGTTTATAGGAGGATTCACCACTACCTTTTATTGGATATTGGTAGTCATCCCCAAGTTTCACCTTGTGAGGTGGCTCATGTTCATATAGCTTCACAAATGATTCTTTGAATCCTATCATGTGCTTGGACGCAGCATTGTCTATGAGCCAATCATTGCTTCCATGTGAAACAGTTCCCGTGAGAGCGTAGATTAGTACATATTCTTCCTCACTTGAAGAATCATCACTGACTTGTCTAATTCTCTTTGTGGAAGGTTCATCATCCTCTGCGGCATGGGCATGATGTCTTCTCTTGTTTCCCTTCTTATTTAGGTTTCCTTTGTTAGGGAAGAATCTGGATATGTGACCTTTCTCATCACATGTGTAACATCTAATAGTATTCATATCTTTTCTTGAGTGTGAGATCTTACCTTTGGAGTGATAATGGCTCCTTCTATTTTTCTTGGAGTGAACTATGAGAGCTTGATCTTAACTTCCCATCTTCTCTTCTCGAGCTGCTATTCGAGCTTCTTCTTGAGAGAATTTTTCCCACCGTCTACTGAACTTGACTAACTTCTTTCTAGCATAGATTCCTTGAACGAAAGAGTCCCATGATCTGGGGAGACCATTCAAGGTGGTCATCAAAATCTCTACATTTTCCACTTCTTCATCTACTGCTTCCAGCTGCTCCTTGATCTGAGAAACCCTTGTAAAGTAAGACTAAATAGTCTCAGCATTCTGAATCTTCACATTCTTCAATTGGTTTCTCAAAGTCATCTTCATGTTTATGTTCTTCCCTTCAAACAATTTGGTTAGGGCATCAAACATAGCTTTAGGTGTCTTTAGGAAGGACACCTGTGGTATGAGATGATCCTTGATAGAATCAACAATGATTCTCTTTGCCATAACCAACTTCTTCTTATGTAAGCCCTTAGCCTCATCTCCCTCTAGAACTGGAACCTCCTCATTAATATAGGAGTCCAACTCATTTTCTTCTAGGACCAAGGAGATCTGATACTTCCAGGATTAGAAGTTATCAGCTCCCTCAAGATTTTCATCAAGCTTGGTATGATAAGACATCTTAAACTGAGAACCTCAAATGGAAATACAAAAATATTTAGATCTTACCAGGTCAAGATGTCCTATCTAGATTTGGATCTGAAATCCTGCAGTGTTGGTTCAGTAGAAAATTAGGGTTTTGATTTTCCGGAGTTCTATCCAAACAAATGCCTTGAAATTTATCCCTATTCAATTTTGGGGAGGAGATCGATCCAGGCCTGGGCTCACTGAAAAATTCATTTTCTGTGAAAAGCCCTAATTTCTAGTAGCAGTGTTGGGTCCAAAACTGAAAAACCTTAGAATTGGATTCTGCTTTGACAGAAAGATGTGCCCTAAGGAGGAGAGTTATTCCACCTTAATTTTGCTGAAAATATATGGAAGAAGATCCATAAACTAGAAAGCCCTAGTTCCCACAGCTACACAGTGTCTTTTTCTTAGGTTAGCTCTGATACCATGTTACAATTTCATCATTAAGCTAGCATTATATTAGGATCTTTACTGAGAGAATAACAAGCACATCAATCAAACACAAGAGACAATGAACACAATTTTTATCCTCAGGGAAACCATAAATGGTGAAAACCCCGCAACTTCCTCAGAGATAGAATCAACACCAAAAGTAGAACCCAAAATAGTAAGTGATCTCCCAATAGTAGTAACCTTCTTCGTGTCTAGCCCCAGTGTCTTCTCCTTCCTCAACTATGCGCTACACTTGAGTGTGTATGAGTTGTGTATGAGTTGTGTGATAAATAGAGATTCTAGCTCTCTATTTATACTAATCCCAACATGACAAAAACCCTAATAGGGCTGACCTCACTAGGAGATTCTAATAACCCTAGTGCCTCGGAACTGTGAAGACTTTAACCCTTAGACAATAGGAGGGTTACCCACAATGACTTGACATGACTTGTTTACATGATCGACCTTCCCGATAGGAACATTGGGGAATGACATAACTCAAGTACATCCCAGAATAAACATCGGGTTACAATATATAAGAAATACAAGTGAAATACATTTCAAAGTTACATATACATCAACACAGAGCACAACCGAGAAGCTGCAGAAAGAAACTAAGGAGTTGCATCAGGTTAGGGTGCATATTGTGAAAGAGAAGGTACAGGATATTAATGCATTGAAGGTAGCAAAGTTTGAGCTGCAATGCAAGGCTACCAAGGAAATCATCTATCTTAAGAAGGAATAAGACCGCCTCATCAATGAGAAGATGCAGTTGTGCGCAAGTTGTAGCGAGGTTGAGCAAGCTGCTTATGAGGCTTGTTAACATATATTTGAGAACATGGGTGAGATTACTGCAGTTGCTAAGTCCAAGTGACTTGGGGAAGTTATTTCCCAAGTTTAGGACACAAACCTTCTTCTCAATGCCCTAGTCCATCCAGAGACACCGCCAGAGTAGGTTTCCGAACAGAAGGTTACTATCGAGGAGATAGCGGCCTAGTTTGAAACAATGGAGCAAGAAGCAAAAGCAATCATGGAGGTGAAGATGCATTTCTAGCAAAGTGTTTTCCAAGAAGAACAACTGAACCAGTTGACCATGTAGGTGCAAGAAGATGAAGGATAGTTGACGACATTGAAGACGTCGCTGCGAGCACTGCCGCTCATGGTGCAAATCACGTGGTCTAAGGAGTTGAAGGACCTAAAGTAGAGAGCTTCTCACAACCAAGAACGCCAACAAAAGAACCGTGCCTAGTTGGACAAGTTTCAAGAAGTTGGTGGGAAGTTGGTTGTCAAAGCAGTCGCAATGCTGTAGGCGGTGCAAGAAAGTCAGAAGATGGTCGATAGCAAGGGTGGGGAAGCGCACCCCATGCAGTAGAATTTACTCAACTGTCAAAGCGTGGACGAAAGAGTCTAGCTCCAGGTTCGAGAGATCTCATAGCAGTTTAAATATTTCAAAGAAAAGACATTGGCATATACCCTGTCAACCTGACGTGGCTCAAGGATGAGCCACACTACTGTGTTGGGGACATGTTGACAGGGGTTTGGGGTAAGTGAGTTGCACAAGGCCAAATCAGCGCGATGGGTGTAAGAATAACTATTTTTGAATATTTAATGTATTAATTGACCACATTTTTTGGAAATAGGTCATTAGTGGCTAGAATTTATTGAGAAGTGAACCTTTGATGTAAAGGCGCAATCCTATATATAGAGCTAGTTTTGGAATTGTAAAATATATATACAGAACATTGATAAGGAGAATGATCATGATCAGCATGAGATAAGTCCAATCTATTGTGATATGTCTATGGTCTTGATAAGTCTTCTGTTTTGAACAATCTATGATCTGTTTGTCTCAGATACTGAATTTTGGGATGTAATCAGTCTCCGACTGTGGAGAAGAATTATCTTTTTTTTTTATCTATTGCATAGAATTAATATGATATGATGATTTCTTCCTAAATACTATCTTTTGTTTTCCTGTTTTCTCTGTTGTGATGTCAATGAGAAGTTTATTGAATCTATTTATGATTTATTGATGTTGCTGCAATAAAATGATGATGTGATCTATCCCAATTCTGTTGCAATTCTAACGAATGATGATGAAGCTTATTAAAGTTGTTTTATGAATGATACTGATGCAATAAATGAATGTTGTGATTTGTTAGATCCGTAGATGTCAATATGAATTGTGATATCTATCTTAGTTCTGTCGAGTGACTTAAAGTAATATTATAGTTACCTGGTCGAAACCACAGATGCCACATATTCCCTTCTTACTTCCAAAAACTTGGTTCCGACATCTCTCCCTTGAACATATCAAGTGAGACTTCATTCGCTCTTTGGATTTTGCTGTGAAGGGTAAAACCTTCCTAGGCCGGTGCTCAAGGAGATCGCACTGGTTAGGCGTCGACAAAGTGAGAACCGCTATTAACAAGGATTTGTTGTGTTAGATTTTCATCAAACAAGCTAGCATTATGAACTTAGGATCTTTTCACTGAGAGAATAACAAGCACAGCAATAAAACACAAGCACATCACAAGAGACAAGAGACACAAAGAGTTTTCCTCGGGGAAACCATAAAGGAGAAAACCCCACAACTTCCTTAGAGATAAAATCAGCACCAAAACAGTAAGAGATCTCCCAACAGCAGTGGCCTTCTAGTCCTAGTATATTTCCTCCTCCACAAGTGCGCCTCACTTAAGAGAGTGAATGATGTGTGTGATAAATAGAGAGTCCCACTCTCTATTTATATTCTTCCGTTCACTTGAATTAAATTTTCACACGTAGGCTCGACCTAACATTACTTACCCGAGCCTACACCTTAATTAGTGTATAATAACTTGAGTGCCCCGAAACTATGGGGACTTACCTAATGACTTAACATGACTTGTTTACATTATTAATCCTCCTGATCGGAACATCGGGGCATGATCACATGACTCAAATACATAATAGAAACATCTCGGAATAAACATCGGGGTACAATACATGAGATACATAGAAGAATACATTCTGAAGTTACATATACATCAACACTCCCTCTTAACTAGGAAGGTATTCTTTCGACACAATTTTCAGCACTGGTATTCTTCTCTGTATCAGCTGGATCATCTCATCTTCAAGTCATATTCATCTTCAAGTCATCATCATCTTCAAGTCATAATCATCGGATCTGGATCATCTCTCGATCTGGATCATCTCTGCTGGATCTGGATCATCTCTCGATCTGGATCATCATCACTGGACTGGATCTGGATCATCACGCAATCTGGATCATCACTGCTGGATCATCATTATTGGATCTCGATCATCACTTGATCTGGATCATCCCTGGTGCTATCTCAAGATTCTTCTCGTCATAGGAAGTTCTACAGAGCCAGCCCTTTTTCATGCTGGTTGTAGGCCTACTCCTCATGTAGGTCTTATCCCAGCACTTACATCTAACCTACTCGTCAGAAAGGCATGCCCAGCACTTACATCTGACCTGCTCGTCAGAAAGGCACACCCAGCACTCACATCTGATCTACTCGTCAGAAAGGCCCAGCACTTACGTTTGATCAACACATGATGCGAAGACTGGCTCAATCATCTCTATCTGATCAACACATGATGCCAAGATAGATACTACACTTACGTCTGATCAACACATGATGTGAAGACTGGCACAGCACTTACGTCTGATCAACACATGATGCGAAGACTGGCTCAATCAACTCTATCTGATCAACACATGATGCCAAGATAGATATTGCACTTACGTCTGATCAACACATGATGCGAAGACTGGCACAACACTTATGTCTGATCAACACATGATGCGAATACTAGCTCAATCAACTCTATCTGATCAACACATGATGCCAAGATAGATACTGCACTTACATCTGATCAACACATGATGCGAAGAATGGCACTGCACTTATGTCTGATCAACACATGATGTGAAGACTGGCACAGAACTTACGTCTGATCAACACATGATTCGAAGACTGGCTCAGCACTTACATCCATCCAGACAAGAACACATCCTATCACAGTGATGGAAGGGCGTGCACTCACATCTGATCTTGTAGTAAATTACAATCACATCAGAATGGCCCCCAGTCCTCCTCGACTGAGCTACCTGGTAATTGACCAGGCGCCTCCATTCTCCTCAAGAATGGCAGTTGCCCTTACATCCGACCTGCTCGTCAGAATGGCCAACACTCACATCTGACATGGAAGGAACTAAATCCTTTAGCCATGAACAGAATGGTTCAGCCCTTACATCTGATCAAGTGGGAACACATCCCTCTATCACATCAGAATGGCTACTCAGCTTTTACACTGAGTCTTCCTGGTAACTGACCAAGTGCCTCCATTCCTAGAATGGAAATTGCCCTTACATCTGTCCTACTCAATAGAATGGACAGCACTCATATCTGACATGGAAGGGAGCAACCCTCTCACCATGAAAGAATGGCTCAGCCCTTACATCTGACCATGGAAGGAACCAATCCTCTCACCATGTCAGAATGGCTATGGGTCTCATCACTTTCTCTGGGAGGAAGCCTCAATCTGGAGAACACCAAGTCTCTCTCTGAAGTACTCAAACTTCAGCCTAGCCAATGGCTTTGTCAATACATCAGCTATCTATTCCTCCGTCGCAACATACAGGAGCTTCACTGCTCCTCCCTGCACCATATCCCTGATATAGTGATACTTGATCTCGATATGCTTCGACATGTCATGGAACACTGGATTCTCTGACAACTTCACGCAACTCTGGTTGTCACAATGTATACAAGTAGCATCCAACTGGAGATCAAATATATCAGACAGTAGCTTCCGCAGCCATACTGCCTCACAACTAGATGAACAAGCTGCGACATACTCTGCTTCAGCTGTACTCAGTACCACACAGGATTGCTTCCTGCTAAACCAAGAGATCATGCCTGATCCCATACTGAAGCAACATCCCGAAGTAATCTTCCTGTCGACGAAACTGCCTGCCCAATCTGAATCAACATAACCCTCCAGGTTAATCTTCTGATTCACATCGTACTTGATCCCATAATCAATTGTACCCTTCAGGTACCTCAGAATATGCTTTGCACCAATCAAGTGAACACATCTTGAATCTGTCAAGTACTGGCTCAAGGTGTTCACAGCAAAGCAAATATCTGGTCTTGTGTTTGTCAGGTACATCAATGACCCAATCATCTGATGATACATCATAGCATCAACTGACTCTGACGAAGCATCACTTAATGGCTTCAAGTTCGATGCCATAGGTGTAGCCATAGCCTTGCATTCCATCATCCCAAATCTCTCCAGGATCTCTACTGCATACTTCCCTTGTCCAAGGAAGATTCCATCTGTACTCTACCACACCTCCATACCTAGAAAGTAATGCATCATCCCCAAGTCCTTCATTTTGAACTCGGCAGCAAGCTTTCTCTTCGTGTCAGCAATCAACCCATCTGTACCCGTCACAAATAGATCATCTACATATAAAAGGAGTATCACTGGATTGCCATCTTCAACCTTGTAGTAAAGTTTGGAATCCGCTTTACTCTTGGTAAAGCCCAAACTAGATAGAAAGCTGTCAATTCTGCCGTACCAGGTCCTGGGTGCCTGTTTTAAACCATACAGGGCTTTCTTCAATCTACATACATGAGACTCTCTGTCACGTGTCTCAAAACCGAGTGGCTGTTCTACATATACTTCATCTTCTACTACACCATTCAAGAAGGCAGTCTTGACATCCATCTGGTGTATCTTCCATTTCATCACTGCAGCCAGAGCAAGTACTGATCTGATGGAAGTGTATCTGGCTACAGGTGCAAAGGTTTCTTCATAGTCTACTCCCTCTTTCTGAGAGAATCCTCGAGCTACGAATCTTGCCTTATACTTTTCAATGCTACTGTCTACAGCATGCTTGATCTTGTAGATCCATTTGGAAGTGACCACTGACTTCCCTTTTGGTCTTGGGACAACATCCCAAACATCATTCTTCATGATCAATTGATATTCTTCGATCATAGCATCCTTCCATTCTTTCTGTTCTGCTGCTTCTTCATAACTGGAAGGTTCTTTATCAATGAAATCACATAGTAAAGCTACATACCCGGAATTTGATCTTGTCCTCTTTCTTTCTCTGTGATTCTCTTCTGGAGCTCCATATCTTTCCGCACCTTAGATAAGTTCACATACCCAAGCAGGTTTCCTCTTATGAGGATTCTTCTCCAGTGGTGGATCTAAAGGTCTTTGTGGTTCCTCGAACTCTCGATCTTCTTCTTGAGCTTCTTCATTCATGATTGTATCGCGGATCCTGGGTGCTTCTGCTTCTACTTCTTCAGGTTCTTCAGCAGGTCTCTTTCTGGATTTGTTGTAAGCTGTGTCTTCATCAAATGTTACATCCCTGCTGACTTCAATCTTCTTGTATTCTGGGAAGTAGATTCTATAAGCCTTCGAGTTTTCAGAGTATCCCACAAATATGCCCTTCTTTCTTGAAGGATCGAGTTTTGTTCTCTTCTCTTTTGGAATGTGGATGTACATAGGACATCTGAAGATTCGGAGATGGCTGACTTCTGGTTTCTTGCCGGAGAATACTTCTTCAGGAGTTTTGTTCTCGATTACTCTATGTGGAGTACGGTTCTGTACATACACTGTTGTTCTAGCAGCTTCAGCCCAAAGATGCATAGGTAGATCTTGATCATGAAGCATAGCTCTTGCAGCTTCCATGATAGTTCTGTTCTTCCATTCTGCAACCTCATTCTGTTGTGGATTATAAGGAGTTGACAACTCCCTCTTAATCCCTGCTTCTTTGCATAGCTCTTTGAATTCATTCGAAGTGAATTCTCCACCATTATCTGAACGAATGGTCTTGATCTTATTTTCAGTATGGTTCTCTATCAAGGCTTTGAATTCCTTGAACTTGCTGAACACTTCATCTTTGTTTTTCATAAAGTAAATCCATGTCTTTCTAGAAAAATCATCAATAAAAGAAACATAGTATGCATACCCGCTTAGTGAGTTTGATGACATTGGACCGCATACATCGCAGTGGATGATTTCTAGAATTCCTTTGGCTTTGCTTTCACTGCTAGGAAATGTCTTCTTTGTATTCTTCCCTTTCGCACATCCTTTGCAAACTCCATCATGCTTTGCTTGGAATTCTGGAAGACCTTCAACAGCTTTGCTTGCAATAGGTAGTGCTCTGTAATGCACATGTGCAAGCCTTCTATGCCAAAGCTTGTTTGGTTCTAGTGTATCATGGATCAAGGCTTGTTCTGGATGACCCTTCAATTTGTACACGCCTCCTTCTTGTTCTCCAATCACTACCGCATCATCAATTGTCTTTCCTTTTGGCCACATGATGACTTGACCATCTATGAATGCAACCCGCATTCCTTTTGCATCCAAGGCTGAAATAGATAGAAGGTTCTTCTTGAGTCCTGGAACAAACAATACTTCTTTCATTTTTAGGGACTTACCAGAGTCTAGCTTGTATGAATATTCCCCACTACCTTTTATTGGATATTGGTAGTCATCTCCTAGTTTCACCTTGTGAGGTGATTCATGTTCTGACAATCTTACAGAAGATTCCTTGAATCCTGTCATATGTTTGGAAGCTCCACTATCTATAATCCAATCATCACTACCATGAGTAATGTTACCTGTGAGAGATGATATCAAAACATATTCATCCTCGCTTGAAGAATCTTCACTTTCATATCTGGATCTCTTCTTGGATGGTTCATCATCCTCTGCAGCATGAGCATGATGTCTTCTTTTGTTCCCCTTCTTCTTATGAGAGTGGCCCTTGTTCTTAGGACAGTCTTTTGCAAAGTGCCCTATCTCATCACATGTATAAAATCTTAATTTTGAAACATCTCTTCTAGGATGAAAATCCTTACCTTTGGAGTAATGAGGTCTTCTTCTGCTTTTCTTGGAGTGAGCTGTGAGGGATTGGTCTTCACTTCCCATCTTCTCTTCTCGAGGTGCTATCCGTGTTCTTCTTGAGAACATTCTTCCCCAAGTCTGTTGAATTTGACTAGCTTCTTTCTTGCACAGATACCTTGAATGAAGGCATCCCATGACCTAGGAAGGCCATTCAAAGTAGTCATCACAATCTCTGCACTCTCCACTTCTTCATCAACTGCTTCTAGTTTCTCTTTGATTTGAGAAACCCTTGTGAATTAAGACTGGATAGTTTCTGCATTCTAAATCTTCACATTCTTCAATTGGTTCCTCAAGGTCATCTTCCGATTGATGTTCTTTCCTTCAAACAATTTGGTTAGGGCATCAAACATAGCTTTAGGTGTCTTGAGAGAGGACACCTGTGGGATGAGATGATCCTTAATAGAATCAGCAATGATCCTCTTTTCCATAACCATCTTTTTCTTATGTAAGGATTTTGGCTCATCTCCCTCTGGAACTGGAATCTCCTCATGAATGTAGGAGTCGAATTCATTCTCTTCTAGGACCAGGGAGATCCTATACTTCCAAGCTCGAAAGTTATCAACCCCCTCAATATTTTCATCAAGCTTGGTATCATGAGACATCTTTAAATAAGAACCTCAAATGGAAATACAAAAGATTTTAGATCTTACCGGGTTCAAGATGTCGGATCTGGAACTTGAGCTGAAATCCTGCAGAGCTAGTTCAGGAGCAACTAGGGTTTTGCTTTTCCATAGTTTTGTCCACCCAAATGCCTTCAAATTTGTTCCTAACTTCGATTTTGGGGAGGAGATCAATCCAGGCCTGGGCTCATTGAAAAATTCCTCTTCTGTAGAAATCCCTAATTTCCAACCCCAGTGACAGGTCCAAAACTGAAAAACCTTAGAATTGGATTCTATTTCAACAGAAAGATGCGCCCTAAGGAGGAGAGTAATTCCACCTTACTTTTGCTGAAAATCTGTGGAGGAATATCCACAAACAAGGAATCCCTAGCTCCCGTAGCTGCACAGTGTCTTCTTCTCAGGTTAGCTCTGATACCATGTTATATTTTCATCAAACAAGCTAGCATTATGAACTTAGGATCTTTTCACTGAGAGAATAACAAGCACAGCAATAAAACACAAGCACATCACAAGAGACAAGAGACACAAAGAGTTTTCCTCGGGGAAACCATAAAAGATAAAACCCCGCAACTTCCTTAGAGATAAAATCAGCACCAAAACAGTAAGAGATCTCCCAACAGCAGTGGCCTTCTAGTCCCAGTATATTTCCTCCTCCACAAGTGCGCCTCACTTAAGAGAGTGAATGATGTGTGTGATAAATAGAGAGTCTCACTCTCTATTTATATTCTTCCGTTCACTTGAATTACATTTTCACATGTAGGCTCGACCTAACATTACTTACCCGAGCCTACACCTTAATTAGTGTATAATAACTCAAGTGCCCCGAAACTATGGGGACTTGCCTAATGACTTGACATGACTTGTTTACATTATTAATCCTCCCGATTGGAACATCGGGGCATGATCACATGACTCAAATACATAAAAGAAACATCTCGGAATAAACATCGGGGTACAATACATGAGATACATAGAAGAATACATTCCGAAGTTACATATACATCAACATGTTGGGGGGTTTTTCCAACAGGTATTCCTCTAGAATGTGGTCGATATGTTGTTGTTGTTGTTAGGAGCTAAGCTAGTCGGTGAGTCGACTTATTGCTACAATCTTCCTAGAATGTTCAGACCTTATCATAATTAATGTGAACTTTTGAGCATTATTGATAAGCTTGTTCATTTTTTTGGCAGTTATGATAGCAACCATTTATGTGGGTTTTCTCTTTGGAACATCGTACCATTGATTTTGAATTTTTACAATCACCTTTTGAGGCCATGACTAATATGTATAGTTTCTATCCCACAAGTAAGGTTTCCTAAACAAGCAATCAACTACGAAAAGTGGTGCCACGTCACATATTACTTCATCTTCAAAAGGATTAATGGAGTACGTGAGCCTGCATTGGCATGTGATTCTTAGTTCATGTGCATCCTTCATCCAACCGATATTGTAAGGTTGAGGATGTGGAGTGGTGAAAAGACCTAATTTCTTCACAAGATATTCAAAAACACAGTTCTTGTAGATATCATTATCCAGAATCAGATGTAATAGATTTTTCTGAACCTATACCCTTGTATGGAACAGGCGCTCTCATTCCTCCTCATCGATGATAGTCGAGGCTTTCAGAGTGGTATAGGTCGAATCCAAGAGGGTTGATGCATATGGATCAGATTCTACCAAGGTTATGTTGGACAATTTGGATGCCAACAATTTTTCCAAAAATGTATTCCAAGCTTTGCATTCTAACGTATCATGCCATGCTGGATTATGATAATCAAACCATTTCCCAGTAGGAGCTTGTTTGTTGTGATCCTTCTCATATTTTTGAATGTTCTTCTTGTGATGATCAAGATTTTGTGGAGTCAACCAAGAAGGGTGTTTAAAATTTTTGGAGTCAACCAGTGACTTCTTATCGGATGTTCGACGTGTTGGCTTGTTCGTGAAACATGCTTTTACTTTTTGTTTAGCTTCAAGCTTGTGAGAATAATGAAATGCATCTGCAAGCATACTGACAGTAAAAAACCCCATATCTTGTTGAATGTATGAGGATAAAATGCTGAGGTACTTTAGGAAAATCAATTTATATTCTTCTTGGATGCCAAGTATAACCATGAGTCAATAGAACTTATCAGATTTACTTTGCATGGATTGGTCTTTCCATTGCCTTAGCTGCTACCACTTCTCATACTTCTATTCAAGATACTTGGGTGGGTAGAAATCCTTTTGAATGTATAATGAAAATTTTTACCCATGTGTCTATGGGGTCACCTTCTTTTTCCATATCTGTCAATAAATTTCCCACCAGCAATGTACGGAGGTTGACATCTTTAAGGATGCAATGGTTATCTTTTCCAATTTGGTGAGTTGATTCATGAAGTAGTATGATTCCAATTGTTGTACCCAATTATCGATGGATTCTGCGTCAATATTTCCTTCAAGGTTTGGTATGTCTAGATTCACTTGCACTTTGAAGGGGATGATTTTATCAAACTAAGGTCGTGTTGAGGATTCTCTAGAATTCGAACCGAATCACAAGAGAATCTCACTGAACTAGGAAAAAAATTTGGTCTACTGGAGAGCCAATGCTTTTTCTATGAGTTTCTGTGTCTCATTAGTTGTATGTCTGTTGTCTGCTTCTTCGGCCATATTTCTGAATTCTAAGAAGGTGTCTGCTTGTATTGTTGATTTTACGAGCGTTTTTGAACAGTCATAAGTTAAATAAATTCGATGGAAGTTCTTAGGTAACTTAGGCTCTAAACAAGATCAAGCTTTGATACCAATGATCCAAGTCATTCCCAGGTGCACTCTGGGGACACCATTCGACTGAATGAGTGGAGCATTGTTATGGCAGAAGCATAGAAAAATAACAAGTAAAGAAGGAAATGCACTATATCGACATAAAGTATGCGCACAGATAATATGCAAGAATTCGAACCAATTTCTATTATTACTTCTTCTCCATGAAGGTTGGTTGATTTTTACAATAGTGTACATGTTTATATAGAATTTTGAGACGCTTGGGTGACTACCCATTATGTTTAGTTACAATAAGTTATAATGGTTCAGAATATCAATCGTCACAGATGATTGGAATATAGAGATATTCTGTCAATGTTCGACAGTCGTCGGTTCCAACTAGGCATGCCAACATGTTGTATGTCAAGCACGAAACTTGTTGAGGTTGTCAAAGTCAGTTGTGGTGAGGTTCGGACTTGTATAAACTTCCTATGGCTCCGGGTGTACCACAACAGATAGAGAAACCACAAAAATCAATCCCTTCCCAATTTTAAAGAGAAACAAAGAATCTAACACTAAAGGATCTCGAATCATACCTTATTCCATATGGTTGAAGTAGATCCCCATTGAGCTTTTTCCAATCCCACTTGTGTTAGAAATTTTCTCTCAGCAACAACAAACAAGACAAGCATGCTATATAATATGGTGTTAGATCTACTCTAGCATATATAATCAATAATGTATAAGAAATTAAACACATCCATGGATATAATATTCATTTAAATGCACATCATTGGACAGGAAAAGATATTTCTATTAATAAAATCAGATATTACACAAGTGACAACCTCTGTTGGCACGTCTACAAACTGGAGAAATCGAGTCCTCCACCTGGGCCTCCACCACCTCAATCCTCCATCTCTTGATAGCAAGCTCACAAGCAAAGGCGAGCTTGGGAAGAACACAAAGTGCTCCAAGGGACAAAGGGATGCAAACTCATGTACAAGCAAGCTACAACAACAATGGACTATAGTTCTCTTGCTCTCCAATTCCTCTCTTTCAATGTATCCAAGGGGTTCCTTATATAGTGCTTCAATGGGGTAATGGAATGTCAAATCCGAGCGATATCGAGGCATATGGAAGGCCAAGAGACAAGTGATTCAGATCCACATCAAGCAAAACTCCAAAAGTATTTGGACTTATGCACACATCCCGATGTACACGGGTTTATGAGTAATATCCGCGTATATATGCGAGAAAGGGATTAAAAGTCGCGTACAACAAATAATAGGTGTTTTTTAGGGATGATCTTGGAAACATCAAAGGTACAATATTGGTCCATGATGTCCAAAGAGTCTGTAGAGGGACAGGGAAGGCCATAAAAGTGTGATCAACTGTGTGTGGTAAAATCAGCTGTAACAGATGCCCCCTAATGTGTGAGGTCAGAGGGGTAACATGATGGCTGAAATACATTATAAATCCATCCCAGAAGTGGAGTGATGAAGAACTAGGTGGAAGAACCAGCCATCCATCAGTATAGTACAATAATTGATCTCTACATATGACTGCAAATACATATAGCAGTCCCAGATACATAAGAGTACAATGGCCATGAATAGGCATGATACAAAATATGACATGTGTGGTCATCGCTAGGTACAATATATAATAGATCAGAATCTCCATGATGAAGATATACAAAGGATCAAGATCTCCATTAAAGCTGAAGATATACAATGGATCAATATCCATAATGGCTGAAGATATCTAACATATACTGGAATCAAGTCATGAGAGCTAAAATCTCATGAACACTAGCATGATCAAGGAGGTAGCATATGTGGAATGCCACCAATCTGGAAAGTCTTCTACACACACCGCTACAAGTACATGTCCTACTATGTGAATAGAGGTGTTGAGGTTGAACATAGTAGTCCATAGTTTGACTACCGGTCATTGATGTATATTGTTAATAGATGTGAGATCACCCATCGATAATGAAAATGGGAATCAAGGTACTATATTGCAATCTAACAAGTGCGAATAGATTTGTTGAGGTCGAACACTTGAAAGAATCCATCAATCAGGGGACATTGATGTATTCCCAAAATAGTCGATGGCGAGAGAACCTACCACTGATGACTGTAAGTCTCAAGGCACTGAAATGACTCTATAATCCTATCCCAGAATAAATGATTTGAAGTCAATGGGATGGAATCCGTTGGGAGGAGGGAATTAAGGCATCCCCCATCAACCAACATGAGGTACTCAGCAATGTTGTATAATGTGTAAGGACAAGATGTGCACAAACCAATAATAGTACCAAGAATGGCTGACATGCAAAGTCAAGACAACTGAGGAATGGTCGACTCAGGCTTCAACAACCTTTGAACAGGAGAATAAAGGTGAATGGTGACTTGATGTAGGCAGCATAGACTTGATATACAAAATTGGGACATCTCTGCAACACATGAGGCATCAATAGAGGCTCCATAGGGAATGGAATCTTAACCAATCGGTGGAGATAAACTTAGAGAAACGAGTACAACTCCTAAATTCAAACTATTAACCCAACCAACAGATGTGATATATAGTGCTCTGTTTGAAGGAGACACGACTCAACTGCTGCCAAAGATAACATCTTTTTTTGTCTGAATTTTTGCTTTTTAAAATTTTTTTGGACTTTTTCAGATATTTTGAAAATCTTGAAAAAGAATAAAAGTGATTTATAGTTACAGATCTAGGAGGAGACGAATGTCAAGGGGAAAACAAATTAGTTCCAAGCAGTGGAACATACCTATGCTCAATGCAAGGAAACATGTGCAGGATAATGACACTCAGGGGAAAGTCCCCTCCCAGTAAAAAACAAAATGGAGAATCAAGCTACAAAGGATATATAAAAAGGCTCTACTTGGCTAGACATGAGACAAGCTCAGGCTATATGGCTGATAATCAAAGTCAGGGAATCCGGCGTAAGACTCAATAAGGCAAGAAAAAATCATGATAATGCAATTACAACTTGACATATACAAGGGAGTCCCTGGGAAATGGCCAACAGAAAGGTCAAGAGGAGTATGAAGCTCTTGCTCAAAGTCATGGTGGTACTATAAAAAGGACTCCCACACCCTAAAGGATAAATTTCAGCATGGGCGCCAAATGCAAAATAGGATCTAACTAGGGTACCCATGCATGGTAAAGCTCTACCATTCACAACATGTCACTTCTAAAAGTAGCAAGAAAGTTCCGTGACAAGATGGAATGGGTTCGTACCTAAGGTTAAGATGAAATGGTCATAAGGTTATGCAAAGTGCAAACGGATGTGAAACCTAACCTATATGCTAGTTATACATAATACCTGCAATAGGCATGAACAGATAAACACCATGGTAAAATCACACTCAAAATGGATACCTGCAACATCAAATTAGTTCAAACGGTCCAAAACTATAGAAAGTGTGTAAAATTTTCAAAAAATTTCCATAAATAGTGAAAATTTTAAAAAATTCATACAATTTGAATTTTTTACCCAAGATAGTGCATTTGAGCTCAAAACTTCAGAAGCAAATTCTAGGAGCATCGTCCAGCGAAATCCTCCCTCGTTTAATCCAGGAAAATTCTAATGCTCTTCTCTTTCATTTTGATGCAATTTTTTTTAAATTTCATGGTCTATTTAATTTTTTGAGCCATCCAAACTTATGCGTTTCATCCCACGCAGAAGTTGAGACTTTTTCTATGTATAGGGATTGTCATATGCAGAAAATGCACCGAAATCCACGTATATACATGGTTATTTTGAAAACATTCCCATATAGGGCTGTGAACAAGGTTTTAAAGGGAAAATCTTGATAAAAAAAACTTGGTTTTTGTGCAGGATGGTGCTAGAGTGGAGAGAAAGAGAGCATGGTGATGTTGAGGAAGCTGTGCAAGGTGATCTCATCGATCAACAACCATTACAGGCATGTGGATTGTACAAGTTTTGGTGTCTTGGTAGCCTAAGGGCCAAACCAAGACTACTCCAACTACTGGTATACTATTGGGATCCAGAGTCTGAAACATTTCAGATAGATGGGATGTTGCTTAACATTGAGGTTGAGGACATATATTTCATCATAGGTTTGTCCCGACGAGGGGAGATGGTGAACCTCTGATATCTTGGGCCAGGAGGCAGGCTAACCATAAATAGGTACATAGTTGTGTATTGCTTTTCGGATATGGAAAATGTTGGGAGTCAAATCCCGACAAACTCTATTCAGATTCTGGGGCTGAAATCCATACTTTTGGCACTAGGTAGGATTACAGAGTTGTCTTCAGTCCACTAGGCCTCACAGCCAATGATGTTCTATGTGGTAAAGTGCATGCGACCTACAATATATGACTAGAGTACTACACTACTAAGAAACATGAAACAACAGCTTAGTGACTACAAGATGGAAAGGGTGTGGAACTTTGGGTTCGACAATATACTGAGCACATTTTTCTTTGAGAGGCTGCTAGGCCTAAGCCCTAGGGCAGACATTGCTCCACATGGAGTCTGGGATCCATCCCAGCATACTCCATATGAGGGCACAAGTGAGTGAGGTGGTCATCCTCACACAACTTACTAGGAAACTTCACCTTACGTTTAGACTACTTGTCCCTCCCAGCATTAGTGTTCTTGTCATTATTATTAGCATTTTTGTTCTCATTCCAATCCTTACAATTATTTTTCCTTTTTTCTTATTCCTTCCAGGTTGTTGGTTTCCTTTGGAGTTCTACTATTACATGGAGAGTACACTTGGCAATTGGGTAGGTTGAGACGACACCATAGCTTTTCCCGACGTAGACTGGTTAATCGATAACTGGCTCACCTGTTTTGTAACCGAGTCCGCAGGTTTGGTACTTGTAGATCCAACAATACCATTGGCATGTGGCCCAAGATTAACCTTGGGGATGAAATTAGATCTAGGAGGAATAGGTATGATCTCATACAAAATTACGGTTTGAGCATAGATCAAATCCAACTCTTGTGCCCTAAATATTGCTTGTTCCTCGTTTTGGACTCCAGATGTAGAAACATCCTTCATGATATAAGGTAGAAACAATTTGAGGAACCACTCAAGAATAAACTCTGGTGGTATAAAGGCTTTGATTAATTATTTTCATCTACGCCACTCTTGAATATGATCTAAAATGTGTGTGGATTTGTCTTTCCAGAAGGTCGACAAGAGTTCGGTACCAATGTCGTAACATACGAGGAGCTAAAAATGATTAAGGAAAGTCATGGAAAGGTCATCAAACATAGCATGAGACCCCTGGTAACTCTAATACCATTTTTCCGCAAGACTCATGAGGGTGCATTGAAATAGATTCAAACAAATCGTCATGTAAAGAATCAGAAGAGAACCAAAGGTGGAAACTGGTGACATGCTCACCAGGATCTTCACCAGCCTTACCTTCGAACTTGGGAATGTCTGAAAGAAGCTTGTTAGGGACTGCTGACCATGCCAGGTTATGAGACACAGGATCACTCATCAATCTCAACAAGTCAGGTAAGTTCAATGTTGCAAGGAAAGGGAGCCTAGGTGGAGCCGGTCGATGCCACGCTCCATGGTAGTTTTTATTCATGTAAGGTTGATTGCTATATATACCATGGCCTTAGCCATAATAACCTCCTCCCATTTGACCCATGAAGGGCTACATGGAACCATTGTGATTTGGGGTACCTTGATTATGAGGCACTACAAAGCCAAAATTGGAAGAATAAGCGGGTTATTGATACCCATACCCATACGGTTGATATTTTTGTCCATACTACGGTCCATAAGAATTTCCATGGGAAGCTCCATAAGGTGTTCCATGGGATGTACCATGAGAAGGTCCATAGTTAGGGATATGGGGAGCTCCATGAGCTAGAACATGATATGATCCAAAAACATGTACATGACCTCCTGACACAAATGGAGGTAATCGACTCTGAGATAATACCATGTTAATAGTCATAGAACTAACATGGCCAGTAGAAACATTCCAGCATGAAGGCCCACGTGAACTAGGGGGAGGATCGGACGTTAATAATGCATTAGAAAGAATAGGGTTCGAAGACGAAGGGACATGTGAAGGAATGTAAGTGGTGTTCCCAATGTTCACTCCTCTTGGTTCTGGTATTCGCATAGGATTACTGCCACTAGGTCTATGACGAGCATGTGAAGATGCCTCCACCACAAGGATGGAAGGTGCAATGTGACTAATGCCCCCAAATATTTATACATGGAAAGGAATAGGAGTGCCCCTAGGTGTAGTGATAGGGTCAACTTTCGACTTGGCATGACTTTCCGGATTGGGTGCAGGGATATCAGGCATGTCATATCTAACATGACTAGTGCTTGTGGGTTCATTGTGAGTCTCGTCATCCGGTAGCTAATACCGGTGACCTGTGAATGAGGGATCATAACCAGATCATAAAGGGTGCTCGTGTGGTGCATCATATGTGATAGTAGGATCTTCCTCCCCAACCTTGTGAGGTGGAGAGGACATCTCTCGAATATCATACTCATGATCTCCCATGGTGTGTGAACCAAAGTGAGAAGTAGTCTTCTCAGAATTTCTGGTTTCTTCTCCCAAAGGAGGAGGAGACATAGAAGGTGGAAGTCCTACTAAAAAACGATAATGATGAGGTGATGTGCCCGAATACACAATGACTCAAAAAATAAAAGACTCAATCTAATTACACAAACCCTAGGCAAAATAGCGTGCATAGTGCATAAACCTAAAAATGTAAAGCCAAATCACAAGAAAACCAAGGGTAGGATATGTGAGCTCCCAAATGAAGCAGGTATGTCTCTCCTAGAAGAGGCTTGAGACTCCCATACACAACAAGCAAAGGTTCATAACCAATTATAGTGGCCCTCATCTTCAACACATATAGAGACTGTGCTATCTGACCCCTACCTGGTCAGGACACCTGCAGAATAACCTATGCAATTACCTCCTCGATAACCTAGGTAAGGAAACTAATTTCACCTCAAAATCAATACTCGGGTGGACAGTCGCAGGTGGTATTGACTGTATGGGAAGGGTAACAAATCCCGAAGCCTGATAGCACAACTAGTACCCCAGGGCTGCACTAGTCAATACCTCAAAGGACCCCAGATACGAATACAATCCTGGAAATATCTCCAGTGCTAATCAATCACAACTAGGGGTCATCCCAATCATTATTTCTCACATTGCCTCATGCTTAACTCCATTGTAAGAGGAGGATCCTGAGAAACACTAATTATATAAAGGATTTCACACTCTCACCTAGACAGACACCTAATTGTTTTGTTTAGTGGTCTTGGAGAATTAACTCACAATGAACTATTCCAAGACCCTAAAACCTAGTCTTGTTGGTGCACCCTAGCAAAGAAAAGAGTGTAATTCATTTTATTATGCGTTAATTTTAATTGAATTTATTACTCAAAGGGTAAATGGACATGCAACTAATGAGGTTATGACACAACAAGAAGTAAAATGCACACCTAATAATCAATGCAAATGCACTTTGTCGAATGAAAAACAGGGTATGCTACTACATGAAGTGAAAAAACATTCCTTCAAATGTATATGCAATCATTCCTATATGAAAATCTGGCTAATATTCACCAAGCAAACCTAATGCAAGTACCATGCTAATGCAAAATGCAAATAATGCATAACTATGCAAAAATCAAAATGTTTTTGCATTTTTGAATTAAATGAGATAAAAAGAAAAAGTATCACTCTACAACCCTCAGACTCTGCAACCACTCACAAACAGCAGCCAAGAAAAGCATCAAGGTAAAAGAGACCTAATGCACTAATCCCAAAACAAAAAGTTGAAAATGGAATGACAAGGAAATTTTCAAAAATTAAATTAAAAGAAGTCTCTAGTCAAAAACAGGGGTGTAAACAAACTCTAGAAGCATCCAAGAAGACTCAACCATCATCCAAACTCACCCAGCAACACTTAATCTTCCCAAAAATGCAAAAACTCAGGGCATACATGATTGTTTTCAGTAAACCTGTGTAATACGTGACTATTCTAGGAAAACCCACATGTACACGTGTTGCAGCTTCAACAATTTCCCAAAATTCAAAAAAAAAAATTGGACCCTCCTTTAATTCGTTTTTTGGTTTTTCTTGATGCTTGAGTAAAGAGTACTTTTATGCGGGCAATTTTTTAATGTTTGAACTACTTTTTCCTCACCATCGGAAGTGTTTTGTACTTTTGAGTCGGGAGTCTAGTCATTTGCGCACCCACCGTTTCGGAAAGGAATGGGACAATCACCTCCGATTCAAATGTTATTGGCCTCCGATGCATTTTCTTTGTCAATGGTTGTTTTGAGTTTCCATCAGAACCTTTGTCTATACGTTTTTCGTCGTTGCGGAGAAGGTTCTGCGAGGTTTTTCGAGAGTTGTTTTATCCTTTTTCGATCCCCGCCATTCTGATTCGCCGATCCTTGTTTTTTTCAACTTTCGTCATTGCGGCTCTAGAAAGAACTATGCTTCCGATAGATTGATTTATCTGTTCCACCTGGTCATTATTTTTCACTTGATTCATGTTTATTTTGACTCTGATTTTTCTGGTCTACAGAACTCGTTCCGTTATGTTTTTCACCATTGTGGATTTCCAACCATCTATTGATCCAAAGCCTTAGTCTCGCCAGCTCCGATGTGAGTTTGTTTTGTTTCACTGATGGCCCCATGGTGGGTGTCCTCACTGTTTTATCATCCACCACTGCGGAGGCGATATTGACATGATCACCGATCCCATAAATGTTCTGCCTCCCAATGGTGTCATTTTTTTCGTCGATTATAGTTGACCGAGACGTATATATGTTGGGTTTGGGGGTTTATTATTTTATTGTATTTTTGATGATTTCTCCATGCTGTTTTTTTTGCTCGAGTAGACCAAGGATTTTGCTATCAATACCTTTGCCCCTAGGTGGCTCTGCCATGGAAGTTTACTAGTTTTCCTCCACCAATCATGCAGCATAGTGCCAGGTAGGCCCTATGCCCATTTTACTGTTTCGTTTGATTGGTCGAATTTTTTTTTTTGTCCCCGCAATTAGTGGTTTCCTAGGCTTTCCCATCCTGGCCTCTATATATATTTGAGTTAAATAGTATGGCTGCCCGATGGGGAATCTTTGTAGTTTTCCTGATGATGACTCTCGTGACCGTTGAGGGTTTGCAGACCGCACTTGATTGCTGGGGAAACCGGTGCAGACGGTCGTTACGCTGTCCGCACCAGTTTCCCCCAGTCTATGTTTGGCCATCCGGGGAGGGTGTTTTCATGGTTTTATTTTGAGATGCTGTGAGTTTGGTTCCACAGTTCAATCGCCCTCGTCTTCGCGAACCAGGGTTGCGATGTGGAAGTTACACCCCTTGGGTTGAGATTGTTAAAATTTGAACCTTGGACCAGTTATGTTAGAATGCATTACCTAGTCAGACCGTGAGGCGAGTGTATTTACAACAAGTAGCTTCTTCTTATGGTTTATGAGTTAAGTGTGCTATCAATGCAGTGTCCTCACTTGGGATTTGGCACCTCTTTCTTTCGTGCAGTGTTTAGGTCGTAGCACCGAGAGGGGGTTTCGACACTGTGTTCTTATTGACGAGAGGAGGAGGATTTTCATCATTTTAGAAAACCCATGCTTTTCTAAGTTAAATCTACAAATGTTGGTCGAGAGCTGGTTTTAGCCTTTTCGGCAGATTAATTTTATGCAGGAACACTTGGTTTTAAAGCATTGTGTGTTTAGTTTTCATAGTTTCACTCATGTTTAGCTTAAATGAGGTAAAATGCTTATACAGCTTGCCTACATTTTGAATGTTATCTGGAAATTACCCAACAACACCTAAAAACAATTTTTGTGTATGACAGGGAAATTCTTCAGAATCGGGATGTCTAAACGTCAGAAGAAGAAGGCTCCCATAGTAGAAGAGGAACCCGAAGTCGAGATTGTTACCAGAGTTGAATACACCTATGAGGACACCAAATGCATAGTTGGTATAGAACCCGAATATCAATGGGGGGGAATTTACAGATTAATAACACGCCGAGAAGTGCCTAACATAGGTTTTGAAGAAGAAACCATCTATGCCAATATAGAGAGATATTCATTGATGAAAATTGCTACTAGACCTGAGCTTTTTCCATGCTCAGAGGTGATTGGGTGGATTCTGCCCAGGGCAGATGTAACCACCATGATTTTGGAAAATGTTGATAAACAGGGTTATGCTACTTATAGCCCTAGTTATGTAGCACTAGCCTATCACTTACCAGAAGCACAAGTATACCTGACTGAAGACTGGCTGAAGGAAATTAAGATGGAGCTAGTCGAGACATTAAAGAGAATGCTGGTGCCTGGCAGGAATTTTAGAACTACACCAACTGGGGAATATGATACTGCCACTCTCAGAACCCCTTACAGGTTCATTGCCCTGATGCTGAAAAGGATTTTTGGAAGGGCCCACGGTAAAAGTTTCAACTTAGAATGGGTGCCTATCATTTTCTATGTCGCCACACAGGGGAGAGTGTTCAATTGGGAAAACATTGTTTCCAATAGCCTCTCAGCCTGCATTGCATCAGCATCATGAGGGGTGTCCCAGAAGAGATCAGAGTTCTATATGAGCTCTATACTAATTTATTGCATACTATGCAACCAACTCTTCCCCAATATGAGGTGTATCTGGGATCGGGAAAGAACACTAGTCTACTTAGCATACAAGCCACTGTGGGTACATAAATACCACAGTCACTATAGAGAAGTGTGTGAGCACTTCATCATGCCACTATATACATTGATCTTCTTAAAGGAGTGCAATTGTATGTTAGAGGAAGCATTGAAGGTGATTGAGGAATATGCAGACTACTATCTAACAGAGGTTGGATTGTATTTTAGAATGTTTGGATGCTCCAGAGCACCCTCACTACTGCCTAAGTATGCCACTGACTATATAGTCCACAAAGAGGCAGTTAGACAAGTCTTTCTAGATGGCATAGGGAGTTTTCTGTTTGAACATAAGAAAGAAGCTTACCCTCCTTTACCATTCAGGTTGGGAAGCTATAAATTCACAAGGGTGAAGAAGGTTGAGGAATTTGTGGAGGAATTGGGGAAATTCCATTTCGGGGAGATGAATTTCCACAGGAATGATTCCCAGAACAAAGCAGCAGAGCACTGCAGGGAAGCAAATGTACACTTTGAGTACACAAGCCACTGGGATCGAGAGGAGTCCATTTTCCGCAGTGCACAAAATATGATGGCCTTGAGGAGAAGGTTTAAAAATAAAATCACCACCAAAGGTGGAAAAGGACAGGATGAGCAAGAAAAGGTAGAGGAAGGAACTATAAAAAGAAATGAATATGCTAGGAGACTAGCACAGGAAGTCAAAGGTTGGCTCAAAGGTGAGGAGGAAGAAAAAAGAAGAGCTGAACAAGAAGAAGCTAGAAAGGTAGGAGAAGCTTCCCGGAGTGAAGAGGAGGAAAAGAAAAGAAAGATGGACGAGGAACTCAAGAAATAGGAAGCAGAAAGGCTAAAGCTTATAAGGACAGTGACAGAGCAATCAGCTTTCGATCCTATAGACAGTCAGGCTCAGGAATTGGGGAACCCTGATATTCAAGATCCTGAGGTAGCTGCTAGCAGCACAATAGGACAGGCTATGGTCCCCACCCTTAGGATAATTTCTTTTGAGCAAAAGAAGGGGGAGGAGGTTCCGGATTTCAGCACTATCTTTTATGATAGGGAAAAGAAAAGAATAGTGAAGAGGACTGAGAGAAAGGTCAAGACTGGGGGGCACTCTGGTAAAATGATAAATGATACAACTATAGTCTATGGGACAGAAAAAGACCCCAGGTTCACTATCAGAGCAGGGGATGCATTGATCCATGCTTCTGAGGAAAATGTAGATCAAATAATGACTCATCTCAAACAGTCAAAGAAGTCCTCTTCCCAGCTGAAAGATACCCTAAGAAAAGAGAGAGAGGAAAATGATAGGTTGAAAAGAAAGTTTGAAGACATACAGTAGGAAATCAAGTCTTCAAAAGCTGAGCTCCAGCTCCTCCAGATAGAGAAGAGATCTATGGAGGCCGCCCAAGAAAGTCTGGAGAAATTGCATCAGGAATATCAAGAGTTAAGAACGGAAAAGGAGCAGCTGGTAGGCAAGATAAGGGATTTGGAGCTACAGAAGGCTACCTTGGAGGAAAATGAGAGGAAATCTCAGGGGCAGAATGTAGAACTTAAAGAACAGGTTGCCCCATTGATGCTAGCTCTAGAAGAGGCTAGGGAACAGTAGGCCAGTCTTCATCCTTTCAAAGAACACGTTCTGGCACAGAGAAGCAAGATGCACCAGCTGCAAGTGGCCATAGAGGAAGAAAGGTGCAAGGTTTTGCAGGTAGACAACCGGCTGGAAGAGATTTTGGAAACCTCTTCATATTTTGCAGATAGATCGTAGGACATCTTAGAGGTCCTGACAGGAAGGATGGTGAGATTAGAAATGAATGAAGAAACCCCTACAGGTCTACCATCGAAAGATCAACAAGCCCTAAGGCAAGACTATGATTTACTGGAGTTTTCCATAAACACAGCTGAGGAATTCAAGAAGGATGTCAAGAAGACTAAGGGGGCTTGTACAGAATTCTTCAGGAGAATCTTGATCACTTATAATCGCTGCCGGGTTGAGGCTGAACAAAAAATGGATACCTTTCCAGACCACATCCTGTTTTTGGATATTTTGCAAAGAAGATATCAGGAAGATGAACAAAGGATACAACACATTAAATATTTAGACGAGCAGACCCTGAAGAATGAAGTAGATCATTTGGCGGTTAGTGTGCAGCTGTTAGAAGACCAACTTCGCCTAAGCGTAGCTAGAATAGAATTCATAATAAATCAAGCTGCTAAATTCGAAATAAATATTCGTTTCCTAGAACCTTCTGAATTTGAAAGTATTGCCTCAGAGGCTGCATCATGGAAGAAATTTTTGAATAGTCAAGCGGGACCCTCCTCATGAGCATTTTACTCATTTTATTGTAATATATTGTAAATTTTATAAACATTTAATGAAAGAAAAATGCGTTAGGTGAAGAGTTGGGGAGGCCCAAGAGTCATTTCGTGGGCAGCCTAACAGTTTTATTCTTTTGTATAAATATAGAGAATCTAGACAAGAAAAGGGAATTTTTCCTAGTTACATTGGTGAAGACATATTGTAAGAAGAACTATTTCTTTTTGCAATAGATAATTATAGTTTTCTTGTTGGAGAAAGCTTGGTGGAATGTTCAAATGTTATGCTATGGATGTGTTGAAGAGGAACTACTTCATTTTCAGCTTTGTGTCCATTAACTGTGAGATCGTTCCAACTCTTTGAAACTATGTTCTTGTATGAATGATCTCTGGTTTATTTATATGAAAATTTCCACTATGAGTAATGAATGTTGTTCATCAACAATTGGCTATCTGGTTGTTCAAATATCTTTAAATGCTCATGTGTTCAGAAAGAAGTATCAGCTATTTGTGATTTTTCATAATGCATGCACAAAAATACATTACTCATTAATAAGTGATAATGTTGCTCCCTAGGGATAGGATAGGTAGTTAGATTTAATTCCTTGTTGTGTGTGATTCAGATGCAAGAGAGTCTAAGACGAGAGGTAAGAACCTGTGCATCACATTGTGACCACTCCTTGTATTCTTAATCAATATGCATTTTTAGCTAGGAACTTGTATATCATACTTAAAACTAAAATTACAAAAGTATACACGGTGGACCGGGCCACAACCAGTAAAACCTTTTATTTTTGTTACTTGGCCTATGCTAGCTGGACCGTAAATTGGACGGATTCCCTATACCAAATAGTCATGGGCTAGTTGGGAATGTTGACTGGGGAGAATCCCTTGCTGTTGTTGCCTACGAATTTCCAGGCCTCAACAGTTTCTGGCACTAGAAGGAGGGCCACCAGTGCATGGCTGGCCGAGGAAACCCATTTTCTCGAGATTATTCCACCAGTGATAGCTCAAAAAGCAGTTTGTTTTCTAATCCAATTCCTAAAGATAAGGGTAAGGAGCACTTGTATTATATCAATAACAAAGTTGTTAATGATCTGAGAAGACACACTAGGGCATACATGAAGAAGATTGGAGGATTACCAATTGTCCCTAACTTTCCTAGAAGAGAATATAAAAGGAGAGACCATCCCATATTGGAGGACTCAGTGTTGGTTGGAGATTTGGAAGAACTTGTAGAAATAGCCTTACAAGAGGTGGTTCAGCCTTTAAATAAAGTGGGCCCAAATACACCTTAATGTTCACCTGTTCGTACTCCTATTCATTCACCACCTCACTCTCCACCCAGACTCATGGCATGCGTAAACGCAAATCAGGCACCCAACCCACCAAATCCACCACCTTCTTGGAAATCCAGGTCACCTTTAAACTTAACACCTCTGTTGCATGACTTACCTCAAGCCTTTGAAAAGATGCTGCCTAAGTCAAATGAGAAGATGCTAGTAGATTACCATTTACAAAGTTTTTATTTGGCAGTAGAAGAATTAAGGGTTGGGGAGCATGAGGATGTAGTTTGTAGAATTTTTCCACACACCCTTAAAGGAGCAGCAGCATCATGGTATTTCGATTTTCCTGCAAACTCTATTCCATATTGGGATACCTTTGATAGGATTTTTAGAAACAAGTATGCATCCCAAAAGATGCATGTAGCACTAATGAAAGGTTTGGGTGCCTTAAAAAAATAAAGGAATGAGAAGATACACAATTTCACTCAAAGATTTTCTGCTTACCTCAAGAACTTCTCTGCAACTGATAAGCCTTCTGATAAATTTTTGATTGAGTATTATACCTCAGCTTTAGGTCCAGATTTGGCTATGTTCACAAAAGCTCAAGTTAATCCTACGTTAGCTGAGACTTATGAAGAAGCAAAAAGAGTAGAGGCTGAAAAGGAAAGTATAGAAGATTATCCTGAGCAATCTGGAGAAAAAACATCCGGGAAAAGTGTTGAAATATTGTAACTTCGAAGAATATTCTTTATGTATCTTTTGTGGTCCCCGATGGTCCAACTGGGGGAACCA
>LPNX010271308.1:385963-406003 GCA_001517045.1 Pseudotsuga menziesii | reverse complement strand
TCTTTCAGTGATCCTGTTTTATATGCTTTTATTATGAAAAATGAAATGATATACCGATGTCTTAGTTAAGCATATGAAAATTTAACATGGTATCAGAGCTAACCTGAATAGGGAATCTTTCACAAGTTAGAGAAGCTAGGGCTTCTTATTTTTTGGTTCTCTCTCCACAATCAATCAGCAAAAGAAGGCTAGGCTGACTCTCCTTTGAAGGGTGCATCGTTCTGTTGAAGCGGAATTCGATTCCGAGCATTTTCAATTTTCAACGTGGAAATTAGGGATTTCTACAGAAGAGGAATTTTTGAGTGATACCAGCATAGTATTTTTCTCCTCATCAAAACTGAAGTTTAGAGACTTGGATCAAGATTTTTGGTTGCTTGAATCTCCAGGAAAGTCAAACCCTAGTTTGACCCTGAGCTAGAAAAACCCTAAATATTAAAACTGCTATGTTTTTGCACATTCACTATATTCCTAGATTGGAGAAGGATTAGGAGCTGCAAATTTTAGGGGAAGAAGAAACAATCCTGATGAACAATGTTTCCAAAATTCATCCTCCGATTCACTGTATTCCAGGAGATATGTTCTCTCCAAGTTAGGGTTCCAGCCTCTTCCAGAATTCATCCCTAAATAGGACACTTGGGGAGAATTGCAATATCTTGGGCTACAGAGGTCCAAATTGAATTCCTGAAGATTTTCCAGAAATGGAATGGATTTTAATTTTGGTGGTCCGAATATCAGACTCATAAGATGAACCAGTGACACGTGGCATGCCAAACAACTTCGCTGTTCTGAACAGTCCTGTAACAGGTCACCTTGGGAAAAGGATCATAAATCCCAAATGGTGAAACAAATTCTAATGAAACCTATAGTGTTGGATCAAGGACATGTTATGATACCTTAGTACAAAGTTTCAGACACAGAGGAGCATAAATTTTGGAGATATCATAGAAACATTAACAGGCATTTCTGCTAAAGAAATTGGAAAATTAGGGCTTCCTGTTCCGGGAGCTTCCCTCCACTGTTTTCAGAAATGGAGTACATTGGATAGCTCCATTTGAAGAGATCTATCTGTCTAGCCAATCAGATCTAAAAGATTCCAATTTGTTGAAATTAGGGTTTCTGTGACAAACCCTAGATCAACCAGCTCCGGAACCACGACGAACACCTCAAATCAGTAAGATCTAATCCTTTGCTATGTTCATTTGAGGTTCTCTTTTCAAAGTGATCTATGACATCAGCTTGATGATAAGCTTGGTGAAGTTGACAAATTCCAAGCCTAGAAGTATATGATCTCTCTGAAGAAAATGGATTGGACACCTACATGAGCATAGAGGTTCCAGTTTCAGAGGGAGATGAGGCTAGAAGCCTTTCTCAAGAAGAACTTGGTCAAATCCTAGAAGATCATTGATGATTCAATTTCGAATCAAATTGTACTACAAGTGTCTTCCCTAAAGACATCGATGAGGTTTGATTCCTTGACCAAGCTATTTGAAGGGAAGAACATAGATCAGAATATGACCTGAAGAAACCAGCTGAAGAATGTGAAGATCCAGAATGCAGAGACCATGCAGTCATAAGGATCTCTCAAATCAAAGAACAACTTCAAGCAGGGAAAGAAGAAGTGAAGAATGCAGAAGTGGTGATGGCCACCTTGGATGGCCTCCCAGGATCATGAAATTCATTCATTTAAGAAATGTGTTCCAGAAGGAAGTGATTACTTTCAGTCGACTTTGGGAAGAAGAAGAAGCTCGTCTCTGAAGATCAAGCTCTCATCTTCCAAATAAGATCCCTCAATCAATGAGAAATATGAAGATCTCAACTCTTGAAGAAATTCGTATCCACCTCAGCATTCGGATAAGAAACGATGCTATCATGAATGACAAAGTCGATGAAGCTGAAGACTCAAGAAGGAGTATACCCATGAAACAAATAAAGATAAGTATTCAATTGTCATTTCATGATATTGTTTTGTTATACATTTGATTGTATTGAATTGATGTGTTATGCATGATAGATTGTTTGCATTAATGACTGTATACTACTAATATGCATGTGATGGGTAAGTAGCTCATGGTGCTATACAAATCTCCATTGCTACTTATCAAACCTCTTTGCTGACATATTGGATTAGTGCACAATCTCAATAATGTCATGGTAGAGATGGAAAGCATCTAGAAAGTCTATGTGAGATATGGTTGAATGTTGTATTGACTAAACAGTTGCATGATGCATAAGAATTTTTCATTATGCATATGTTTTATGAAATAGTTCTAACCATGCAACTGCTGCATTTGAAATGCAGGAAAGGTTATGTACAGCCTCATTCAAGAAAAGAAGGATGAGAATTGTTCTGAAGAACAAGTGATGACAATTCAAGATTCACTCCAATAAACATGAATCTAAAGCTCCCAGGGTCAAAGACACCATGATGAAAGAAAGAGCTTCAGAGAGTTTTAGATCCACCTTGAAGGATGAAGACCACCATGGGTACAAGAGATAACTCAAGATGAAGAAAATAATGCTATGGAAGAAGCTATGATCAAAGAATAACAGTTGATCATGGGTAATGATGTATATGATATGATGAAACAAATGTACAAAGCAAGGTTCGTGATTCTCCCTAGAAAGAATAGATTATGACATGACATACTCTATTGACCAGTATATGTCAAGCATAGAACCACCTGTACAGAATGAAGAGGGAAGATGATACTCCACTTCAGGGGGAGTGACTACAGAAAATTATATCTGAGTTCGACATGGTATGACATGATGGATAGCTTTGTGATGGATCGAGACTTTACCAAGAGTAAAGTAGTTTCCAACCTTCAAGGTTGAATGCAAAAGACTAGGATATGTTGATGACCTGAGAAGACAAACTCATAGAAGATGTTGTGATACTAGAATGATGTTTGGGATATAGTACTCAAACCAGAAAGCAAGAATGTGGTATCTTCCAAATGTATTTGCAAGATAAGATATGTTGCTGATAGAATTAAGGTAAGAGTTGCGGCTAGAGGTTTCTATCAGAAAGAGGCAATTAATTCTGAAGAGACACTTACTTCTGGAAGCAAGGCACATTTCCTTCAAAACTATCATGGTAGTTTCTTCCATGATGAAGTAAAGACAAGCCTTCCTTAATGGTATGATTGAGGAAGAGTTTTACATCGAATAGTCACGAGGATTTGAAGTTGAAGACAGAAGGAATCAAGTATGCAAGTTGAAGAAGGAACTCTATGGCCTGAAGCAAGCTCCAAGAGCTTGGTATGGAAGAATAGATAGTTTCCTGATGAGCATGGGATTTGCCAAGAGCAAATTCGATCCTAACCTTTCCTACAAGGTTGTAGAATATGTACCTGTCATTCTATTACTATATGTGGATGACTTATTCTTGACAGGGAATGGGAAACAGATCATGGAAAGCAAGAAGAAACTAGCAGAAGAATTTGAGATGAAAGAACTTGGGTTAATGCATTATTTCCTAGGTCTGGAAGTATGGAAAAGTTCAGAAGGAATATTTCTCAACCAGGGAAAGTATGTGGTAGAGATATTGAAGAGATTCAATATGTTGGAATGCAAAGTCATGGCCACACCCATGGACTCCAACCTAAATCTGTTAGATGATGACTCATTAGAGTTAATGGATGTGACTCACTACAGACAGATCATTGGGTCATTGATGTACTTAACAAATACCAGACCAGACATTTGTTTTGCTGTGAACACCTTAAGTCAATATCTTGTTCAACCAAGATGGGTTCACCTAGTAGCTGCAAAACCTGTGATGAGATATCTGAAAGGGACTATAGACTTTGGTCTATACTATGATGGTAGCCATGAGTATAGATTGTATGGATACACAGTTGTAGATTGGGATGGAAGTATCTCAGACAGGAAAAGCACATCAGGTATTTGATTTTGGTCTGCTATGAGTTCATGGTTTAGCAGGAAACAGTCCATTGTTTCTCTTAGCACGGTTGAAGCATAATACATAGCAGATTGCTCTACTAAGTTGTGAAGCCATATGGCTTCAGAAGCTGGTATCAGGTCTCTTTGACCTGAAGATGGACACTACAATGATTCTATATGATAACCATAGTTGTGATGACAAAGGACCCTATGTTCCGACGTAACACGTAGAAATCCGGTATTTCTACATACAAGATAAGATGCAGATGATGGTGATTCAGTATTTCTATACTGAATATATAGATGATGATGATTTCAGTATTCCCAGATATAGATGATATTTCAGTATTTACATACTGTAGATACAGATGATGGTGATTCCATATTTCGATACTGAATATATAGATGATGATGCTTTCAGTATTCACATACTAGAGATACAGATGGTGATAGATCAATATTCAGATACTGAAGATGTAGATGATGATGGTTTGGATCATGATGTACCGATAAAGCCTCTGCCTCAAGTAGAGTTCAAACACTTTCGAGACAAGCTTGGTGTTGTTCGGAAAGACCTTCCTCGAAAGGTGGAGTAGTGATGTTGCAGTGGGATTGTATCATCCTTGGGCATTTTCCCTAAAGTGATCCAAAGACCTCGGTCCTCGAGAATGAATAGGGATTGTACCATCCCGGGACATCTATCCATAATATATCCGCTGACCTCGATCATCGAGAACGTGATGGGATTGTATCATCCTTGGGAACCTTCCCTAAAGTGATCCGGAGACCTCAGTCTTCGAGAATGAAGAGGGATTGTATCATCCTGGGACATCTATCCATAATTGATCCGGTGGCTTTGGTCCTCGAGAATGTGGTAGGATTGCATCATCCTTGGACATAGTCCTAAAGTGATAGGGAGTGATTATCCCGTAATTGTATCTGGTGACTTTGGTCATCGAGAATGTGGTAGGATTGCATCATCCTTGGACTCAAGTCCTAAAGGGATAGGGAGGGATTATCCCGTAATTGTATCCGGTGACTTCGGTCGTCGAGACTGTGGTAGGATTGCATCATCCTTGGACATAGTCCTAAAGGGATAGGGAGTGATTATCCCGTAATTGTATCCGGTGACTTCGGTCGTCGAGAATGTGGTAGGATTGCATCATCCTTGGACTCAAGTCCTAAAGTGATAATGAGTGATTATCCCGTAATTGTATCCGGTGACTTCGATCGTCGAGAATGTGGTAGGATTGCATCATCCTTGGACTCAAGTCCTAAAGTGATAGGGAGTGATTATCCCGTAATTGTATCCGGTGACTTCGATCATCGAGAATGTGGTAGGATTGCATCATCCTTGGACATAGTCCTAAAGTGATAGGGACTGATTCTCCCATAATCAATCCGGTACCTTCGGTTTTCGAGAATGTGGTGGGATTGTATCATCCCTAGACTTTAAGTCCAAAAGTGATCCAAAGACTTTTTGTCTTTGAGTTGTGGATTGCAGGTTGTTGCTGATGATGATGACAACATACTGATCGAAAGATAAGAGTATGATGATGATGACGTACTGATCTAAAAGATCAGAGTATGATGATGATGCACTATGATCATGATGTTTCTGATTGAAAGATCAGAGTATGATGATGATGTTTCTAATCGAAAGATCAAAGTATGATGATGATGTTTCTGATCAAAAGATTAGAGTATGTTGATGATGTTTCTGATTGAAAGATCAGAGTATGATGATGATGTTTCTATGTTGATGATGATTATGATCGACAGATCAGAATATGATGATGATGATGTTGCTACTGATCGAAAGGTCAAAATGCTGAAGATGTTGCTGATCAGAAGGACAAAATGCTGAAGATATTGTTGCTGATCGAACAGTCAAAGTGCTGAAGATGTTGCTGATTGAAAGGTAAAAATGCTGAAGATGTTGTTGCTGATCGAACAGTCAAAGTGCTGAAGATGTTGCTGATCGAAAGGTCCAAGTACTGAAGATGTCGTTGCTAATTGAAAGATCAAAATGTTGAAGATGTTGTTACTGATCGAACAGTCAAAGTGCTGAAGATGTTGCTGATCGAAAGGTCCAAGTACTGAAGATGTCGTTGCTAATTGAAAGATCAAAATGTTGAAGATGTTGTTACTGATCGAACAGTCAAAGTGCTGAAGATGTTGCTGATCGAAAGGTCCAAGTGCTGAATATGTCGTTGCTAATTGAAAGATCAAAATGCTGAAGATGTTGCTGATCAAAGACTGAAGATGTTGTTGATGATGAAGACTAAAGATTGAAGATGAAGACTACGTGATGTTGAAAAGATTCCAATGATTTATATATGTGTTACCCTGCTGATGTTGATGCTGTTCTCTATCTCTACTCTTGTTATTGTTGATGTAGAATACCCTTCTCGTTAAGGGGGAGTGTTGAAATATTGTAACTTCGAAGAATATTCTTTATGTATCTTTTGTGGTCCCTGATGGTCCAACCGGGAGAACCACTTGTATTACATTGTACCCCGATGCTCCTAATCGGAAGAACTAATAAGAGTCATGAGGTAGTCCCCTCAAATTGTAAAGGTGGGTCATCAGCACCCCAGTGTGGTTACTTGAGCCTACATGTGTAACTCGAGCCTACATGTGTAACTCGAGCCTACATGAGTTAACTTAAGCTGACATGTTAATTGAGTAAACTTATGAATATAAATAGAGGTGTAGTGCTCCTCATTTGAGACACACACACTCACTTGGAATAGTGCACTTGTGGAGGAGAGGAGTTGCTGGAGAAGGAGGACAATCAGGTTTTTGATATCCTTGTTGGTTTTACCTTTTTCCCTTTTTGGGGCATCTATATTGAGGAAGCTTTTGCTTGGTTTTTCCCTTTAGGGTTTTCCCAGGATAAATCTGTGTTGTTCTTGTCATACTGTTTCTTTCAGTGATCCTGTTTTATATGCTTTTATTATGAAAAATGAAATGATATACTGATGTCTTAGTTAAGCATATGAAAATTTAACAAAAAGAACCTTATTGCTGTCTAAACCTAAAGAGGAGTAATCACATGATTTTGAGGGGATGTTAAAGATGATGCAAAATATTTCCAACAGAATAATAGATTTGGAGAAGGAAAAGGAAGCTCAGAAAGCTTATAAGCCTTATTACAAAAAAAGGGAATATAACAACCAATGCAAGACCCCTCCATATGGTTCAACATCAATGAATCTGACAAAGGTAGGGAAGGATAATTTCTGCACTTTTCACCAGCAACCCCATTCTGAAAAGAATTGTCCTCAATGGTTAAATTCAATGACATTGGTAATGAATCAGCTCTTGGACTTTGAATTGACCGAGGATAGTGATGAAGAGAAAAAAGGTAATAAGACCAGAGAAAAACAAGAAAATGATACCATGTTTTTATGGGATTGTGTCTCATTGTTTGATATAGAAAAAAGTACTCTTAAACCTGAAAATGTACCAATGACAACAAAAGACCTGAATTTGGTAACTAAAGAAAATTCAATAATCTCAAAGATTAAGAAGTTGCAAGAGAATGTCAGGAAACAGTCAAACAACAATGTTGAAGACAAAGTACCCGAAATTATCATTATCATCCAGGATACGAAGAAAATCAACAAGCCTGCTAAGCCTATGGAAGAACAAGTAGAGGTTAACAAAGAAAATACTAAAAATCCTGAAGAGTCTGAGGAAGAGATACCCACTAAAAACCAACCTGTGGAGGAAGATGTCGAATCAATTGGGGAAGAGAAAGATAGAACCCCACCTTTCCTTTTGACTCTGGAAATGCTGAACCATAAGGTGCATAATTGTTAGGTAGATTCTGGATCATCGGTGAATGTTATGCCACTCGCAATTTGCAAAAAAATTAATGGGCAACCAAAACCTACTACTTGGGAAGTCACTCAACTAGACAGAACCAGTGTCAAAGTGGTGGGGGAAATGGAGAATGTTGTCATTCGTTTATCTGCAAATAATAAGATATGTCAATTTATTGATATTGTGGTGGCTGATATACTGGATGGATATGGACTTATTCTGAACCAAGACTGGTCCACAAGGTTAAAGGGGTATTTCACTTCCGATTGGTCACATTTGTGGTTGCCTCATAAAGGGGTCCCAAATCGGATCAAAATTTTAAGAGAACCTTACATGAAACACACTATCACTAAGTTGGAAGAAGGAAATGAATCTGCTAATTTTGTCTAAGCTTGAACTAAGATACCATGCATCAGAAGAGGCCAACAATATGACTGACACTCAGCCTAATCTCCTTCAATTTTCATAGGCTGATGGGAGTGATTGTAGATCGGTAGACATAGTTTCAGTTTCAGAAATAGCAGAATTAGATCACGGTTAGATATCTCATGTCTACCATACATCCTATCCCCTTGACTCATAATTTGACATATTTTTAGGGGTGGGCACAATTTTATTTTCTTTTGATTTGATGACCTTGTACATAAATAATTTGATGCAGTTTTACTTTGATTTACCGCTTTTATTCCTGGTTATTTTGGTTTGTTTTTTATTAAAAGAGGCAAAGTTTTGGTTGCATGGAAAGCATCAGGGTTCTCAATTAACTACAATCTTTGGGATAAGACTGTGCATTTATTTTTGATAGAATTTATTCTAGTAAGTAGTTTTCCTAAATGGCTATGCACTCATTGAAGTCCTGCTTAACCCCTGAAAATAACTCAGAATTTAGAGGTCTGGAGTACTATTTCGAGGCTCCATCCACTTCACATCTAAGATGTCCTAGGGAGTGATGGAAAAAGACCCACGAAAAGGAAGCAAGGTAAATAGTCTATTATATAAATGATCCCTTTCCATGATTTCAAAATCCTAAAGGCTATTAAAGGTCAAGACTCCTGAAAGAAGCAATACATATCAAAGCAAAGTATCAGAAACATGAATATCAATCTGCTAAAAGTTCTTCTCCATCTGTGAGCTTAAAATACATCTCTCACACAAAAGGACAATATGGATAGAAGATCCTGAATAAAAAATTCAGAAAGAAAGGTAGATGGAGGACTCAAAAGAACAAAAGTTCAAAATGGGGCACAAAAGTGCAATTGGCATGGGAATGAGGAACAAATGAATAGTTATGTTTACCATATGTTACAATCATGTGGTGTCCAAGATAGAGACTACCCAAAGACAGAGGTAAAATAAAACTCACCCACTAAGCCTTAAAAGAGTTATTTGGACTTTCAAATTTTTGGGTTTTCCCATTTCCAAAGAATGGACTGTCATCAATGATGTAAATGCATGTGTTTGCCATCTTAGCAATACAAGCATCTAGAAGTATTCAAGTTATGAGATGAAGGATTAAATGACCTTTTACCAAGAAGAAGTTAAGTTAGAAATCTGGGGTTCACCAAGTAGTCACCAATTGTTGCAGCTGCAACAATTTCCCAAAATTCAAAAAAAAAATTGGACCCTCCTTTAATTCGTTTTTTGCACAATTTTTTGCTTTTGCTTGATGCTTGAGTAAAGAGTACTTTTATGCGGGCAATGTTTTAATGTTTGAACTACTTTTGCCTCACCATCGGAAGTGTTTTGGACTTTTGATTCTGGAGTCTAGTCATCCGCGCGCCCGCCGTTTCGGAAAGGAACGGGACAATCACCTCCTATTCAAATGTTATTGGCCTCCGATGCGTTTTATTCATCGGCGGCTATTTTGAGTTTTTGTTGGAACCTTTGTCTATACGTTTTCCACCATTGCGGAGAAGGTTCTGTGATGTTTTCTAAGAGTTGTTTTATCCTTTTTTGATCCCCACCATTCTGATTCGTCGATCCTTGTTTTTTCAACTTCCACCATTGCGGCTCTAGAAAGAACTATGCTTCTGACAGTTTGATTTATCTGTTCCACCTAGTCGTTATTTTTCTCTTGATTCATGTTTATTTTGACTTCAATATTGTTGGTCTGCGGAACTTGTTCCATTATTTTTTTCACCATTGCAGCTCTCCAACCATCTGTTGATCCGAAGCCTTAGTCTCACGAGCTCCGATGTGAGTTTGTTTTGTTTCACCGACGGCCCCATGGCGGGTGTCCTCACTGTTTTATCATCCGCCGTTGCGAAGGCGATATTGACATGATCACCAATCCCATAAATGTTCCGCCTCCCGATGGTATAATTTTTCCCACCAATTATAGTTGACCGAGATGTATATATGTTGGGTTTGGGGGTTTATTATTTTATTGTATTTTTGACAATTTCTCTGTGCTGTCATTTTCGCTCGAGCAGAACAAGGATTTCGCTGTTGATACCTTTGCCTCTAGGTGGCTCCACCATGGAAGTTTACCGGTTTTCCTCCACCAGTCGCACAGCATAGTGCCAGGTAGGCCCTATGCCCAGTTTACCGTTCTGTTTGATTGGTCGAATATTTTTTTTTTTGTCCCTGCGGTTAGTGGTTTCCTAGGTTTTCCCATCCCAGCCTGCATATATATTCGAGTTAAATAGTATGTCTTCCCAGTGGGGAATCTTTGTAGTTTTCATGATGATGACTCTCGCGGCCATTGAGGGTTTGCAGACCCCACTCAATTTCTATGGAAACTGGTGCAGACGGCCGTTACGCTGTCCGCACTAGTTTCCCCCAGTCTATGTTTGGCCATATGGGGAGGGTGTTTTCATGGTTTTCTTTCGAGATGCCATGAGTTTGGTTCCACAGTTCAGTTGCCCTAATCTTCACGAACTAGGGTCACGATGTGGAAGTTACACCCCTTGGGTTTGGATTGTTAAAATTCAAACCCCAGACCAGTTAGGTTAGAATGCATTACTTAGTCAGGTCGTGAGGCAAGTGTGTTTATAGCAAGTAGCTTCTTCTTATGGTTTATGAGTTAAGTGCATTATCAGTGCAGTGTCCTCACCTGGGATTTGGCACCTCTCTCTTCCGTGCAGCATTTAGTCGTAGCGCCGAGAGGGGGTTTCGAGACTGTGTTCTTATTGACAAGAGAAGGAGGATTTTCGTCGTTTTAGAAAACCCATGCTTTTCTAAGTTAAATCTGCAAATTTTGGTCGAGAGCTGGCTTTAGCCTTTTCGGCAGATTAATTTTATGTGGGAACACTTGGTTTTCGAGCATTGTGTGTTTATTTTTCATAGCTGCATTCATGTTTAGCATAGACGAGGTAAAATGCTTATACAGTTTGCCTACATTTTGAATGTTATTTGGAAACGACCCAACAGGACCTAAAGGCAATTTCTGTGTATGACAGGGCCTATCACTTACCAGAAGCACAAGTATACCTGACTGAAGACTGGCTGAAGGAAATTAAGATGGACGTAGTAGAGACATTAAAGAGAATGTCGGTGCCTGGCAAGAATTTTAGAACTAGGCCAACCAGGGAATATGATATTGCCACTCTCAAAACCCTTACAGGTTCATTGCTCTGATGCTGAACATGATTTTTGGAAGGGCCCATAGTAAATGTTTCAAGTTAGAATGGGTGCCTATCATTTTCTATGTTTCCACATAGGGTATAGTGTTCAATTGGGCAAACATTGTGTCCAACAGCCTCTCAGTCTACATTGCATCAGCATTAGCAGGGGTGCCCCATAAGAGATCAGAGTTCTATTTGAGCTCTATACTAATTGATTGCATACTATGCAACCAACCCTTCCCCAATCTGAGGTGTATCTGGGACTGGGAAAGAACACCAGTCTACTTAGCATACAAGCCATTGTGGGTACACAAATACCACAGACACTATAGAGAAGTGTGTGAGCACTTCATCATGCCACTATATACATTGATCTTCTTAAAGGAGTGCAACTGTATGTCAGAGGAAGCATTGAATGTGATTGGGGAATATGCAGACTACTATCTAACAGAGGTTGGATTTTATTTTAGAATGTTTGGATGCTCCAGAGCACCCTCACTACTGCCTAAGTATGCCACTGACTATATAGTCCATAAAGAGGCAGTTAGACAAGTCTTTCTAGATGGCATAGGAAGTTTTCTGTTTGAACATAAGAAAGCAGCTTACCCTCCTTTACCATTCAGGTTGGGAAGCTATAAATTCACAAGGGTGAAGAAGGCTAAGAAATTTGTGGAGGAATTGGGGAAATTCCATTTCGGGGAGATGAATTTCCACAGGAATGATTCCCGAAACAAAGTGGCAGAGCACTATAGGGAAGCAAATGTACATTTTGAGTACACAAGCCACTGGGATCGAGAGGAGTCCATTTTCCACAGTGCACAAAATATGACGGCCTTGAGGAGAAGGTTTAAAAATAAAATCACCACCAAAGGTGGAAAAGGACAGGATGAGCAAGAAAAGGAAAAGGAGGAAGAAACTAGAAAAAGAAATGAAGATGCTAGGAGACTAGCACAGGAAGTCAAAGGCTTCCTCAAAGGTGAGGAGAAAGAAAAAATAAGAGCTAAATAAGAAGTAGCTAGAAAGACAAGAGAAGATGCCCGGAGTAAAGAGGAGGAAAAGAAAAGAAAGATGGATGAGGAACTCAAGAAACAAGAAGCAGAAAGGCTAAAGCTGACAGGGACAGTGACAGAGCAATCAACTTCTGATCCTGTAGATAGTCAGGCTCAAGACTTGGGGAACCCTGATATTTAAGATCTTGAGGTAGTTGTTGGAAGCACAACAAGACAGGTTATGGTCCCCACCCTTAGGCTAATCCCTTTTGAGCAAAAGAAGGGGGAGGAGGTTCCGAATTTCATCACTATCTTTTATGATAGGGAAAAGAAAAGAATAGTGAAGAGGACCGAGAGAAAGGTCAAGACTGGGGGGCATTCTAGTAAAATGATAAATGATACAACTGTAGTCTATGGGACAGACAAAGACCCCAGGTTCACTATCAGAGTGGGGGCTTCATTGATCCATGCTTCTGAGGACAATGTAGATTGAATAATGACTGATCTCAAATAGTCAAAGAAGTCCTCTTCCCAGCTAAAAGATACCCTAAGAAAAGAGAGAGAGGAAAATAATAGGTTGAAAAGAAAGTTTGAATACATATAGCAGGAAATCAAGTCTTCAAAAGCTGAGCTCCAACTCCTCCAGATAGAGAAGAGATCTATGGAGGCTGCCCAAGAAATTCTGGAGAAAGTGCAACAGGAATATCAAGAGTTAATAATGGAAAAGGAGCAGCTCATAGGCAGGATAAGGGATTTGTAGCTACAGAAGGCTACCTTGGAGGAAAATGAGAGGCAATCTCAGGGGCAGAATGCAGAACTTAAAGAACAATTTGCCCCATTGACGGTAGCTCTAGAAGAGGCTAGGAAACAGCAGGTCAGTATTCAGCCTTTTAAAGAACACGTTTTGGCATAGAGAAGCAAGATGCACCAGCTGCAAGTGGCCATAGAGGAAGAAAGGTGCAGGTTTTTGCAGGTAGACAACCGGCTGGAAGAGATTTTGGAAACCTCTTCATATGTTTTAGATAGATCGCAGGACATCTTATAGGTCCTGACAGGAAGGATGGCAAGATTAGAAGCAAATGAATAAACCCCTGCAGATCTACCATTGAAAGATCAACAAGCCCTAAGGAAAGACTATGATTTACCGGAGTTTGCCATAAACACAGTCAAGGAATTAAAGAAGGCTGTCAAGAAGACTAAGGGGGCTTGTGTAGAATTCTTCAGGAGACTCTTGATCACTTATAATCACTACTAGGTTGAGGCTGAATAGAAAATGGACACCTTTCCAGACCACAGCCTGTTTTTGGAGATTTTGCAAAGAAGATATCAGGAAGATGAACAAAGGATACAACACATTAAAGCTTTAGATGAGCAGACCCTAAAGAATGAAGTAGATCATTCTGCGGTTAGTGTGCAGCTGTTACAAGACCAACTTCGCCTGAGCGTAGCTAGAATAGAAGTCATAAGAAATCAGGCCACTAAATTTGAAATAAATATTCGTTTCCTAGAACCTTCTGAATTTGAAAGTATTGCCTCAGAGGTTGTAGTATGGAAGAAATTTTTGAATAGTCAAGTGGGACCCTCCTCATGAGCATTTTACTCATTTTATTGTAATATATTGTAAATTTTATAAACATTTAATGAAAGAAAGATGCAGGAGGTGAAGAGTTGGGGAGGCCCAAGAGTCATTTTGTGGGCAGCCCAATAGTTTTGTTCTTTTGTATAAATATAGAGAATATAGACAAGAAAAGGGACTTTTTCCCAATTATATTGGTGAAGACATATTGTAAGAAGAACTATTTCTTTTTGCAATAGATAATTACAGTTTTCCTATTGGAGAAAACTTGGTGGAATGTTCAAATGTTATGCTATGGATGTGTTAAAGAGGAACTATTTCATTTTCAGCTTTGTGTCCATTAACTGTGAGATCGTTCCAAATCTTTGAACCTATGTTCTTGTATGAATGATCTCTAGTTTATTTATATGAAAATGTCCACTATGAGTAATGAATGTTGTTCATTAACAATTGGCTATCCGGTTGTTCAAATATCTTTAAATGTTCATGTGTTCTGAAAGAAGTATCAGCTATCTGTGATTTTTCATAATGCATGCACAAAAATACATTACTCATTAATAAGTGATAATATTGCTCCCTATGGATAGGATAGGTAGTTAGATTTAATTCCTTGCTTTGTGTGATTCAGATGCAAGAGAGTCTAAGACGAGAGGTAAGAACCTGCGCATCACTTTGTGACCACTCCTTGTATTCTTAATCAATCTGCATTTTTAGCTAGGCACTTGCATATCATACTTAAAACTAAAATTACAAAAATATACACAGTGGACTGGGCCGCAATCGGTAAAACCTTTTATTTTTGTGACTTGACCTATGATAGCCGGACCGCAAACCGGATGGATTCCCTATACCAAAGATTCACGGGCTAGTTGGGAACATTGACTAGGGAGAATCCCTTGTTGTTGTTGCCTGCGAATTTCCAGCCCTCAACAACACGTGATTGTGAAAGAAAAACCCGCGTACAGGAAGAAAAAGAGAGAAAAATAAGGCAAATAGACAAGCTAATACGAAATTTACTCCTACAGGACACTACTGGGAAAACATGTCCCTAGACCCGACACAAAAACATACAAAATTAGAGCAATTCAAGCACATTGAATGCCGAAAACCCCCCAAAGAAAAACAACTAGGAACCTCCTCAGTATGGTCACCAATTTTGTTACGGAGGTAAACTTCCTATGGCTTGGGGTGTACCACAACAAACATAGAAACCGCAAAAATCAATACCTTCCCAATATGGAAGAGAAATAAAACATATAACACTAAAGGATATTGAATCTTGCCTTATTCAAAACGGTTGAAGTACATCCCTGTTGAGCTTTTTCCAATCCCGCTTGTGTTAGCAATTTGCTCTCAACAACAGCAAACAAGACAAGCATGCTATATAATATGGTGTTATATCTACTCTAGCATATATAATCAATAATGAATAAGCAATTAAGCACATCCATGGATACAATATTCATTTAAATGCACATCATTGGACAAGAAAATATATTTCTATTAATAAAATTAGAGATTACAGCTCCTAAAGTCAAACTATTAACCCAACCAACGGATGTGATATACAGTGCTCTGTTCGAAGGCGAAACCGCTCGACTACTACCAAAGATAAAATCTTTTCCTGTTTGGCTTTTCTGTTTTTTAATTTTTTTTGGACTTTTTAATATATTTTGAAAAGCTTGAAAAAGAATAAAAGTTCTTTGTAGTTTCAAATCTAGGAGGAGACGAGTGTCAAGGGGCAAACAAACTAGGTCCATGCACCGAAACATACATATTCTCAATGAAAGGAAACATGTGAAGGATAACAACACTCAGGGTACCCATGTATGGTAAAGCTCTACCATTCACATGAACATGTCACTTCTTAAATAAGCAAGAAGGTTTAGTGACAAGATGGAATGGGTTCGTACCTAAGGTTAAGATGAAATGGTCATAAGGTTATGCAAAGTGAAAGCGGATGTGAAACCTAACCTATATGCCAGTTTAGACATAATACCTGCAATAGGAATGAGTGGGTCAACGCCATGGTCAAAATGCACTCAAAATGGATTCCTACAACATCAAATTAGTTCAAACGGTCCAAAACTATAGAAAGTGGGTAAAATTTTCAAAATTTTTCTATAAATAGTGAAAATTTTAAAAAATTTCATACCATTTGAATTTTTTACCCAACATAGTGCATTTGAGCTCAAAACTTCAAAAGTGAATTTTGGGAGCATCATCTTGCGGAATCCTCCCCCATTTGATCCAGGTAGATTCTCATGCTCTTCTCTTTCATTTTGATGCAAATTTTTTAAAATTTCATGGTCTATTTAATTTTTTGAGCCATCCAAACTTATGCATTTTGGCCCATGTGGAAATTGGGCCTTTTCCACATATAGGGCTCACCATACATGAAAAGTGCACCGAAATCCGCATACATACACGGTTGTTTTGAAAATAGTCTCGTATAGGGCCGTGAACAAGGTTTTAAAGGGTAAATATTGATAAAAAAACTTGGTTTTTGTGCAAGATGGTGCTAGAGTGGAGAGAAAGAGAGCATGGTGATGTTGAGTAAGCTATGAAAGGTGATCTCATGGCTCAACAAGCATTACAGGCATGTGGATTATACAAGTTTTGGTGTCTTGGTAGTCTGAAGGCCAAACCAAGACTACTTCAGCTACTGGTAGACTATTGGGATTCAGAGTCTGAAACATTTCAGATAGATGGGATGTCGCTTAGCATTGAGGTTGAGGACATATATTTCATCACATATTTGTCCCAATGAGGGGATATTGTGAACCTCCGATCTCGTGGGCCAGGAGGCGGGATGACCATAGATGAGTACATAGATGTGTACTGCTTTCCAGATATGGAAAAGGTTGGGATTCAAATCTCGACAAACTCTATTCAGATTCTGGGGCTGAAAGCCATACTTTTGGAACTAGGTAGGATTGCAGGGTTGGATTCACTCCACCAGGTGTCATGGCCAATGATGTTCTATGCAGTAGAGTGCATGCGACCTACAGTATATGACTGGAGTACTACGCTGCTGAGAAACATGAAACAACAGCTCAATGACTGCAAGATGGGAAAGGTGTAGAACTTTGGGTTCAGTAGTATAGTGAGCACATTTTTCTTTAAGTGGGTGCCATGGCTAAGCCTTAGGGTAGAAATTTCTCCACATGGAGTCCGAAACCCATTCCAGCAACGCTGGGAGAATTTCATGCGCAGACTGGGTGGTGGCAGGGTGGCTAACCCCTACCCAACATATTTCTTTCCATGGTGGTGGATACAAATCATCGCCATCGACTAATACCCCTATGCAGGGATAGACTTTTGTGGAGGCCCGAATATGCCCCTACCACCAGGAGCAGCTTACGGGGTGACATAGGTAAAGACTACCAAACTCACTTTTTAAGTTTTGAATTATTTAATTTTTTATGTTTTTTGATATATGGACTCAAAAAGACATATTTTGGTGTGACGACACATAGTGACAATCTGTCATGTATATGCATATGTAGGACCACTATGACCAGATGGATTTCCTTGTCATCGACGTAGGGGAAGAGGTGATGATATTATGGGTGCGGATGCGGAGTGGATGCTCCAAAGCATCCACACGAACTTTGTTCGCTTGACACACAAGGTACCCATGGCGCAAGTCGAGGACTTCCCGAGGCCATACAGTGCCAGGTGGTTGGTGTACCACGAGCATGGGTTCAACTATTTCGCCAGACAGCTAGAGCTGTAGTGTGCTATCATGATCAGAACCCTCCTCAACCTCAAGCTTAGAGACCTGAGTGTATTCATTTTTGTATGACCATGCAGTATGTTTGGTGGCTCAGAAGCCCCAATTTTGTATATGACACATATGTATTATGATGTCACTTTTTGGATTTTAATGAAAAAACTTTTATGATGATCAATTTTATTTTATTTACATTTGTGTAAAATGTGTTTGTGACATGCTTATGGTCTATGAAACAAATGCCAATCTAACACATAGTTAGCATATGAGTCAGCAACTTGATTAAAATTTCTTGGAACATGAATGTATGTTATACTCTCAAATTGTTGTTCTAGCAATCTAACACGTAAGAATCTTCGTAATAATGTCAGATCCCTAATGCGATACAAGCCATTAATCTGTGAAACTACTAACTGCAAATCAAGAAATACCTCAAGAGAATGAACACCATGTGAAATGGCATCACGTAATAATTCAATGATGGAACTATATTCAGCAACATTGTTTGAAGAATGTCATAAACATACACCTCTTGAAGACAATACTTGACTCGTAGGACTATAGATCACCCAAGCAGCCGAAGCTGAGTTTTGAGTGTGGTGGCTAGGACAATCAATGAATCCTATATAAACAGAAGACTCCATCAACATCTTCCATAAGAAACAAAATCTAATCAACAAACCTAAACACCATAAGAAAAACTAACTATGCAATGCAAAACTGTACAATAATATACAAAAATCAGCCTTGGTTGAAGATCATGCATAGTATTTTTTGATATAGAGCCCATTTATAGGCTCCGCCAAGGTTGTCCCTTCATAATAAACTAGATCATAGGCGCCTTTCTCTAAGACTCATTTAACCACGTAAGGAACATGCCACATGGGATTAAATTTCTCTGTCCCCAAGGGTTATTTAGCTTGATCCCACAAAAGGACCAAGTCACCTTCACTAAAATTCCTCAGACAGACAGACTTATCATATTGGACCTTAATGCGACACTTGTTAACCTCTAGAGCCACTAAGGCATATCGGTGCTTCTCATCAAGCTACTCTAAGTGGACCAAATGCTCTTCCAAGGCCAAAGTGTCTAGTAAAAGCTCCATAGCTAGCTTCAGAGAAGGGATTTTGCATTCGACCAGCAAAACTGACTCCACCCCATGCACAAGATGATAGGGAGAAAAACCAGTGGCAGTCTTAACTGTGGTTTTATGGGCCCACAAAGAAGGATACAACATGATATTCCAATTAGTCTTTCTTTGTGTGATGGTTTGTTGGAGAATGGACTTAAGTTATTTGTTTACTGCTTCAACTTGTCCATTCGCTTGAGGGTAATAAGAAGAGGAGTGTGCTTGCTTATATCCTAACTTGGAAGATAAATCTTCCATCATTTTATTCTGAAAGTGCCTAACATGGTCACTAACAGCCTCTTTTGGAATGCCAAACTGGATGATAATCTATTTGAAAATGAAATGTGCTGCTGTCTCACCATCAGATTTAACTGTGGGCATAGTCTCTGCCCATTTCGTGAATTAATCGACAACCACAATAATGTGATGATGCCCCCCAGCTGAAGCTAGGTTGTAATCCATAAAATCAAGCCCCCACTTGGTGAAGGGACTAGCAATGACAATAGGATGCAACGAGGCTTGACGTGAGTGCATATTATGTGCAAACACCTAGAAAGGGTGGCACTTCTTGACTGCATTAACGCAATCTTTGAAGATGGATGGAAAAAAATAGCCCGCTCTCAAGATTTTTTGGGTTGTAGAAATCCCAGATAAATGAAAACCACACACCCTCAGTGGAAAACATTAAGCACAACCTTAGTGTCATCATGATTTAAACAAAGACACAAAATGGAATCTACCCCATGGTGGTACAAAGTGTTACCCACTATAAGGTAGTTCTTAGCTACATAATGTAATCGTCACCACTCATCCCATGATAGGTGAGTAGGGACCTTCAATGTTTGAAAATACATGATGATATCCCCATACCAAGGGTCCACAGTTGAGATGAGGAATATATGTTCATCGACAAAAGAATCCTCATAAACCTCCTCCTCCTCCAAGTTTGGAAAATAAAAAATGAGCTCCGCAAAGATTAATTATTTCTTCTATTTTTTCTAAAAGAATTCGAGATCAAACTCTTGCAAAATCACAATCCATTTATTATATTTTCCCCCAATCATCCTTCTAGTGAGGATGAACTGAAACGAATTGATATGAGCTACAACCAAAGTTTGGTGAAGGAGAATGTAATGTCTCAAATGCTAAACTGCATGAATGGTGGCTAAGGCTAGCTTCTCCACATGGGAATAGCGAATTTTCACATTTATAAGGTTTCAGATCAAATAATATATGACATGCTTATGGAGCTCCTCATCCTCCCAAACAAAAACCATACCAACCGTCTCCTGAGACCTGGCCACAT
>LPNX010271308.1:295921-385452 GCA_001517045.1 Pseudotsuga menziesii | reverse complement strand
AGGTATTTAAATACCTCGACCGAGGGCTTGATAAAACCTCGGTCGAGATATTAAGACCTCGGTCGAGGGCTTAACAAGCCCTCGACCGAGGTGCGTTTTTCTATTTTTGCCTAAATGCACTTGCCAAAAAGTGTTACCCAGGTCGGTGGATTCACCCAAATCAAGAAATAATAGGTATAGTCTGGGGGACTAAGAATAGGGGCCATTGCTAAGGCTCACTTAAGAGCATCGAAAGACTCATGGGTTCACTCATCCTAGTAAAAAGGAGTTTCCTTCTTCAAAAGACGCATAAAGCCTTTAGTCAAGTTGGAAAAATTAACCACGAATATTCGCAAGAAGTTCGCAATGCCTTGTAAACACTGAAGGTGTCTAATATTACGTGGGGGAGATAACTGAAGTATTTCCTCAACCTTTAAGGGACCGACTCTTATTACCTCCTTGGATATGATGAATCCTAGTAAACGACCAACAATCACACAAAATATGCACTTATGAGGATTTAAACAAACTTGGTAATTATGACATCGTTCAAACACTAATCTCAAATGAGAGTGAGCAGCGAGATCATCCAAATATACTTTGATAATCATTTTAAGATAGTGAATGATTAAGGTCATGGTCTGCTGAAATGTAGCTCCGGTGTTTTTAAGGTTGAAGGGAATCTTTCAATATGAAAAAGTACCCCAAGGACAAATAAATGTGGTCTTGTGTTGATCCTCGAGCTTAATTTGAATCTGATTGTACCCGAAAAAACCATCCATAAAGGAAAATACCTCACTTCCCGCACACTCATCCAAAATCTAGTCAATCATAATGATGTGGAAAGATTATCGTTAGGACATGCTCGATTTAAGTCACCAAAATCAATTCATATGCATATTTCTCCCTACTTCTTATCCACTGGAACGAGATTTGAAACCCACTCCATCAAGGGAACAGGAAATATAAAACCAACTTTAATTCATCTTTAATGGCGGGTGCTTTTCTAGGATTCACTGCACGCAAATGTTGTTGAACCGGTTTTCCATCCGGATATGTCTTGATCTCATGTTCGACAATACGAGGGTCAATACCCAGCATTTCTTCATATGACCAAGAGAAAATGTCACGAAACTCTTTAAACAACTTAGTATACTCCTTGATCTCATCGGGGGAACAACTCACCCCAATGTAGACATTATCAACCTTGCCAGAATCACGAGAAATATTGATAGGAATTGTTGGTGACAAATTAGCCATGTTCCCATCATCCATATGACCAGGAGAGCTTAATGGGACCACGGGGCTACCAATATTCTCAGTAAGAATATCCCTAAATTCATCACACTCCATACGATCGAGCTTAGGAAGAAAATATGATCGATGATGCAACTCTTCCCAAGGATGCTCAACCCCAGACATGGCCTCAAGAATAGCTTCATCCAATGGAAAAACATCATCGAGGCAATCATGTGAGTGAGATGACTCTACTGCCCATGAAGGTAGCACATATGGGTCGTCCTCCTTCATTCGCAAAGAGGAAGGACTAATCTCTGCAACCTGATCAATATTTTCTTTATACGCCACCATTGTTGTAGAAAATAGCACCTGTCTCGATAGGCACACTCGAAGTACTCGGTGAAGGAAGAATCCAAGGATGTTCCATATGGGTAGTGCGAAAAGACACCAAATTTGGTGAGGATGAATCCCTACCAAGACTAGAACCAATCATAAGAATGGGCATAAGACAACTAAAGGTTCCCATAAGAGAAGGATACATACCCATGCCCACACTCCCAGTTTCCAGCTGAGAATGATCGATAATCGGGATAGAAGCTCCCGATGATGCATTGCCACTCGAATTATGGAATGACTTTTGATCAATTGTAACAATATTCCCATTAAACGAAAAGCATATCACTCGAAATAGAGAAGAAGCTAAGGCTTGCATACTATACATCCAATTCCTACCCAGCAAAAGATTGTAGTAAAGGGGCACATCAACCACCTCGACCTTGATTGCGATGGTATTCCTTCCCAATTGGACTTCCAGAGAAGGAAGAATCCCATGTGCTTGAAACGATCTACCATCAAAATATGTCAACATGTTGGAATATTGAGACAACGTGGGAGAACCTAAGCCCTTCCAACAAGACAATGACATCATAGAAGCAGTGGCATCTTCATCAATGACAGTATGCATGGTGGTGTTATTAAGACACTCTACATGAATCAAAAGAGACATGTAGTAAGACAAATGAGGCTATACTACCATGGTTTCAAATTTGATAATGGAAGAAGAGCTATCATCACTAACCCCAAGAGCAGACAACAAGGATTTCCTCTCCGAAGGACAAGTCTGAAGCATTTCTAACGTGGACATCGCACAAGGAGTCTGAACCAAATCCTTGACAACTAAATAGTTCTAGGTGGCTCAGGCATTAGGATTATGCCCCGAACACTTTAAGACTCCCTTAGGAATGCGAGGTGGAGATTCAGGTTTATCCATAGGCGTTTCTATTCACAAAGGGCTCTCGGGTGGGGAAGGTTCTTTCCCAAGGTTTGGTTGTGATGAACCATAATCTTTCGCACGAGTCACAACTTTAGCAGAACGCACCATGTTGATGGAACCATGACCACTAGCGGCCTCTAGTGGGTTTTGAGTTCCACTATATGCACAACTAGGATCAACGGTCCTCAAGTTCATATTTTGGTTATTAGGAAAAGGATTTGTAACCACAGTTGGGTCCTATGCTATGAACTTTGAGGAGTCCTCCACACGAGAGCACAAGTGAGTGAGGTGGTCGTCCTTACACAACATACAAGGAAACTTGACCTTACGTTTAGACTACTTGTCCCCCCCAACATTAGTGTTCTTGTCATTATTATTAGCATTTTCGTTCTTATTCCCACCCTTATGATTATTTTTTTTTTTTTTCTTATTCCTTCAAGGCTGTTGGTTTCCTTTCAGGTTCGGCGATTGCATGGAGAGTACACTTGTTGATTAGGTAGCTTGAGACGAAGCCGTAGATTGTCCCAATGCAGACTAGTTAATCAATAACTGGCTCACTTGTTTCATAATCGAGTCCATAGGTTTGGTACTTATAGAGCCAACAATACCATCGGCATGTGACCCAAGCTTGACCTTGGGGTCAAAATTTGATCTAGGAGCATTAGGTATGATCTCATACAAAATTCTGGATTGAGCATAGATCAAATCCAACTCTTGTGCCCTAAAGATAGCTTGTTCCTCATTTTAAACTCTGAATCTAGAAACATCCTTCATGATGTAAGGTAACAACGATTTGAGGAACCACTCAAGAATATGGTTAATTTTTTCCATCTATTCCACTCTTGAATATGATCCAAAATGTGTGTGGCTTTGTCTTCCAGAAAGGTTGACAAGAGTTCAGTATCGACATTGTAATGTACGGGTAGCTAGAAATGATTAAGGAAAGTCATGACAATGTCATCAAATGTAGCATAAACCCCCCTAGTAACTCTATATACCATTTCTCTACAGAACCCATGAGGGTGTGTTGAAATAGCTTCAAACAGATAGAATCATCATGTAAGGAATTGGAAGAGCACCAAAGGTGGAAATTGGTGACATGCTCACCATCCTTACCTTCAAACTTGGGAATGTCCAAAGGAAGCTTGTTAGGGACTGCTAGCCATGCCGGGTTATGAGACAAAGGATCGTTCATCAATCTCGACAAGTCATATAAGTTCAATGTTGTGAGAAAAGGGAACCTAGGTTGATCCAGTCGATGCCATGCTCCCTGGTAGTTTTGATTCATGTAAGGTTGATTGCTATAAATACCATGGCCTTGGCCATAATAACCTCCTCCCATTTTACCCATGAAGGGCTGCATGGAAGCATTGTGATTTGGGGTACCTTGATTATGAGGCACTACAAAGCCAAAATTGGAAGAGTAAGCGGGTTGTTGATACCTATACCCATATGGTTGATAGTTTTGTCCATACTGCGGTCCATAAGAATGTACATGGGAAGCTCCATAAGGTGTTCCATGGGATGTACCATGAGAAGGTCCATAGTTAGGGATATGGGGAGCTCCATGATCTTGAACATGAGATGATCCAGAAATAGGTACATGACCTGCTGACACAACAGGAGGTACTCAACTCTGAGATACTACCATGTTAACAATCGTAGAACTAACATGGCTAGTAGCAACATTCTAGCCTGAAGGCCCACGTGAACTAGGGGGAGGATGGGACGTTAAGAATGAATTCTAAATAACATGGTTAGAAGATGAAGGGACATGTGAAGGAATGTAAGTGGTGTTCCCAATGTTCACTCGTCTCGGTTCTGGTATCCACATAGGATTACTAACACTAGGTCTAGGATGAGCATGTGAAGATACCTCCACCACATGGATGGAAGGTGCAATGTGACTAGTGCTTCCAAATCTCTTTGCATGGAAAGGAATAGGATTTCCCCTAGGTGTAATGCTAGGGTCAACTTCTGACTCAGCATGATATGTCATATCAGGTGCAGGGATATTAGGCATGTCATATCTAACATGACTAATGCTTATGTGTTCATTGTGAGTCTCGTCATCTGGTATCCAATACCGATGACCTATGAATGAGGGATCATAACCTGATTGTGAAGGGTGCTCGTGTGGTGCATCAAATGTGCTAGTAGGATCTTCCTCCCCAACCTCGTGAGGTGGAGAGGACATCTCTAGAATCTCATCCTCATGATCTCCCATGGTGTGTGAATCAAAGTGATAAGTAGTCCGCCCAAAAGTCTGGTTTCCTCTCCCAAAGGAGGAGGAGACATAGAAGGAGAAAGTCCTGCTAAATGATGAGAACTATGAGGTGTCACACCTGAATCCACAATGACTCAAAAAATAAAAGACTCAATCTAATTACACACACCCTAGGCAAACTAGCGTGCACAGAGCATACACCTAAAAATGTAAAGCCAAATCACAAGAAAACCAAGGGTAGGATATGTGAGCTCCCGAATGAAGCATGTATGTCTCACCTAGGAGAGGCTTGAGACTCCCATATACAAAAAGCAGAGGTTTGTAACCAATTATAGTGGCCCTTATCTTCAACACATATAGCGACTGTGTTGTCCGACCCCTACCTAGCCAGGACACCTGCAGAATAACCTTTGCAAATACCCCCTTGATAACCTAGGTAAGGAAACTAAGGTCACCTCAATATAAGCAATGCTCAGGTGGAAAGTTGTAGGTGGGATTGACCATATGGATAGGGTAACAAAGCCCAAATCCTGATAGCACAACTAGTACCCCAAGGGTGCACCAATCAATACCTTAAAGGACCCCAGATATGAATACAATCTTGGAAATATCTCTGGTGCTAATCAATCACAACTAGGGGTCATCCCAATCATGATTGCTCACACTTCCTCATGATTAACTCCCTTGTAAGAGGATGATCCTGAGAAACACTAATTATATAAAGGATTTCACACTCTCACCTGGATAGACACCTAATTTTTTTGTTTAGTAGTCTTGGAGAATTAACTCACAATGAACTATTCCAAGACCCTAATTGTTTTAAATCTATGTGCAACTAATGATGTTATGACACAACAAGAAGTAAAATGCAGACCTAACAATCAATGCAAATGCACTGTGTCGAATGAAAAACAGGGTATGCTACTACGTGAAGTGAATTTTTTTTCCTTCAAATGTATATGCATTCATTCCTATATGAAAATCTGACTAATATTCACCAAGCAAACCTAATGCAAGTACAATGCTAATGCAAAATGCAAATAATGCATAACTCTACAAAAAGCAAAATGTTTTTGTATTTTTTAATTAAATGAGATAAAACGCAAAAGTATGACTCTAGAGCCCTCAGACTCTACAACAACTCACAAATAGAATCCAAGCAAAGCACCAAGGTAAAAGAGACCTAATGCACTAATCCCAAAACAAAAAGTTGAAAATGGAATGACAAGAACATTTTCAAAAATCAAATTAAAAGAAGTCACTGGTCAGAAACAAGGGTGTAAACAGACTATAGAAGCATCCAAGAAGACCCAGCAATCATCTAAACTCACCTATCAACACTTAATCTTCCCAAAAAAGCAAAAAATCAGGGCATACACGACTTTTCTCAGTAAATCTGCATACGTACGCGAGTATTCCAGGAAAACCCGTGTGTACACATGACTATGAAAGAAAAACCCGCGTACAAGAAGAAAAAGAGAGAAAAATAAGGCAAATAGACAAGCTGAGACAAAAATTAATCCTACATGACACTACTTGGAAAACATGCCCCCAGACCCGACACATAAATAGAGAAATTAGAGCGATTCAAGCACATTGAATGCCGAAAAAGCCCCAAAGAAAAACAACTAGGAACCTCCCCAATATGGTCACCAATTATGTTATGGAGATAAACTTCCTATGGCTTGGGGTGTACCACAATAGATAGAGAAACCGCAAAAATCAATCCCTTCCCAATATGGAAGAGAAATAAAGCATCAAACACTAAAATATCTCTAATCATAGCTTATTCCAAATGGTTGAAGTAGATCCCCGCTGAGATTTTTCCAATCCCACTTATGGTAGCGATTTGCTCTCAACAATAGCAAACAAGACAAGCATGCTATATAATATGATGTTATATATACTCTAGAATATATAATAAATAATGTATAGGCAATTAAACACATCCATGGATACAATATTCATTTAAATGCACATCATTGGATAAGAAAATATATTTCTATTAATAAAATCAAATATTACCCAAGTGAAAACTTCTGTCGGCACATTTGCGAACCGGAGAATTCGAGTCCTCCACTTGGGCCTCCACCACCTCAATCCTCCATCTCTCTATAGTAAGCTCACAAGAAAAGAAAATCTTGGGAAGAACACAAAGTGCTCCAAGGGACAAAGGGATGCAGACTCAAGTACAAGCAAGCTACGGCAACAATGGACTATAGTGCTCTTGTTCTTCAATTCCTCTCTTTCAATGTATCCAAGGGGTTCCTTATACAATGCTTCAATGGGGTAATGGAAGGTCAAATTTGAGTGATCACAAGGCATATGGAAGGCCAAGAGACAAGTGATTCAGATCCACATCAAGGAAAGATCTAAAAGTATTTGGACTTATGCACACATCCCCATGTACATGGGTTTACGGGTAATATCAGCATATATACGCAAGAAAGGGATTAAAAGTCGTGTACAACAAATAATAGGTGTTTTTAGGGATGATCTTGGAAACATAAAAGGTACAATATTGGTCAATGGGGTCCAAAGAGTCTACATAGGGACAAGGAAGGCCATAAAAGTGTGATCAACCATGTGTAGTAAAATCAGCTGTAACACTCCTCATTCAGACTGCAATGGCTTTTGATTTGTATTACATCTCAAAAATGGATTAGGTACATATATATGGAAGAGGCAGGCATACCCATGCTCGTATCAATGTCTCAATATAAAAATGGGTATTAAGGATCAAATAATGGGATTCAATCAATACATACAACTGGAAGTACATAATGGTGGCCTCAATGGGTAGTTGAATACAAATACAAATATGAAGAATTAGTACATAGAAAAAATGACATTCTCTTGGAATGCAATATCACAACACTTAATGCTATGTTGAATCTTGAGGTGTACACAATTGCATGGACTCAATGATTGAGAGTCAAAATATCTAAGGTACAATAAACATCATCTGATATTAGAGATATACGAAAGCATGATACTGAGGGGTTTCTAAACACTATCTCGAACACAGCTTGAAGATCACAAGGGGCATGAAATTGTATGGGTACCAAATAGACTCATTAATGTGCTAGATTCAAGTGAAAACTAGGGTATTCGACCAAATAATGAAGGAACCAATAACCTGTACCAATCTCAACAGTGCAATAATGTAGCTGAAGTCGATCACGTGAGACACAACCAACCCAAAAGGAACTAAGGAGTCCTTTTAAGTGGTCCAAGGAACTCATGAATGAGGCCGATGAAACCAAGATACAAGGACCTTTGGGTCTATCATATGGAAGGTGTTGACGTTGAAAAAGGGAGACCTGCAACTATTAAAGAAATGAGGTTTCCTTAATAAAAGCATGAGGGGGGAAACCAAAGATATGGAATAATAATGGGATTAAGACACTGAATGGGGAACAAGGTTAGGGGAATACTGGGGACTCAAAATTCCTTTTTTTAGAGTATAAAAGTGGGGCTAACTTAGCAGCAAATAACAGGGGAGCAAATCATATCTATGGAACCAAGGAGATGAATGCAAGGGGATTTACTAGGGGAAGGCACTAGAAAAGTGATATCTAGGGGCTCCAAGGGAAAATCAACACAAAGTACTATGAACAAAGGCATCCCAATGGGGGAGAGATACCATAATGGGAGACTATATTCAATATGTGTGGGCACCGAAAGGCACTGTTTGGGCCTTCTTCATATTTTAGGGGGCTCAAAGAAGGGATATAAGTATGCTCAGTATGATACTGTCTTGTGGATTTTTGTCGAGCCCAGGATGGTAAATTATCAATGGTTTTTTCATGTTTAGAGAGTCTAAAAACATGAAGAAGAATCCAATGGGGTCTATTTTTCATACAATAGTCTCTTAAGCCTAAAAACGTATAAAAGTGTACAAAGGTGAAATCTCCCAGCCGAAAGGGGCAGAGATACCTCTTTTCCATATGTAGTCCAACCAGGCCATAATAGGTTAAAACTATACGGATTGGATTGTCCTTCAATGATATTTTATTTATGAGAGGGATAGAAAAGAGATTAAATACATCCCATAAGTTATCTTTCATAAGGTATGGTTCCAGTGTCCAAAAAGGCATAAAATGATATAAAGGAAATTGTTCCTAGCTGGAAAGTGCTAGGGTGGTCCTTTTCTTTAGTTAGTCTACATAGTCTAAAAAAGGGATAAACGATACGACATAAAAACCCTTTCAAATACTTTAACAAGAACAAAAGGAAGGAAGTGTGCTCCACAATATTTTAATTCTTCAAGGAGTCAGAAAAGAGCTTAACAAAAACTCAGTAATGGTCAGTCAGGCACAGAGGAAGTGTTCAATGTATCGAAAGAGGTGATGTTGGGATCATGGTTGACGGGGATAAAATTAACAAAGGAACACTATCAGGGCCTCTTTTTGGGGTGATGAATGGTGGTAAAATAACACAAAAATTATAGTATGGATGGAGAGAGGGATCATGAACATGCCAATATATAAGGGGTTCAACTTTCCTGGTGGCACACAAATTGAGATAAGTCTGATAAATGGACCAAAAAAAGTAGGGAGAGCATGATATGTGAGTCCCATAGGTGTGCATGTGCATACAATAGACAACATCCTCCAGCAATGCAGGGGGACGGTGGAGGGATTAGATCCACCTACTCATAGGAAGAGGAGGCGACAGAGTGCTACGCTTGAATCGCTGCGATTGGATGTGGATAGGTTACTAGAGGGAGTCAACAATGATGAGTGGTTATATATAGACGATGACTTGATCATTGCATTCTATCAATCCCATCCCAAGTGGATCTATCTAATGAGAAAGATCGTTGTGGATTCTCAATATGTCCAAGCGACGACACATGGAGATGTGTTGACGAAGGAGGAGAGCTCATATGAGGAGGAGGATACCAAGGAGGAGGACTCAGAGTCATATCAGCAGCATGTGGTTCTCCTCCCCAATGCATTTTATCATGGTGAAATTTTGTATTATATGTATGATGAGAAATCCTTTGGGGCTTCTCTTTTTTGTATTGGCTATGATATTATTATATGGATTCCCGTGGATACATATTTTTGTATTTTTATGTGTCTTACGAGTCTCTTGTTATGATGATGGCTATGCCTATATGATGTATATGAAATATGTATGCATGAATATATGATGATGCATGATGTGGTTTATTTCCTATATGCGATGATTAAGGCACCACTCTAGAACACCATTGGTAATTTGATTTGCAACACTATTGAGACTTCTGGGAACATGCATGAATGAAATCAATTTGAAATATCTAACCAATTTTCTAGTGCAAATGAATTTTCTAAAGAGGTAGGGATCATGTACCCGGTACAGTTATTTAATTGTGCGACAAGCATATGGGATTCTAGGAAGACATCAAGGTGAAGAATACCAAGTGAAGGGAGTCAGTCAGGAGACTAGTGACACCATGTTGGCTGCTATGGGTAGACCCAGGTTAACTATAATCAACCAACAACACCCCTAGATCACTGGCCCTTTTGGCGACAGACCGCAAAGCGGCCTGAAGTCTCACCCGAAGTGACTCTAATGGGTTGGCCAAGGACTCAAGCGTCTTGGACCAGGTTCTGTGGAAATCCAACTCGTGGCTCGCAGTTCCCCTAACTGCGAGGTCTCCTTCTCTGCGCGTCGCGCGATCTCCTGCTTGCGTCGCACTATCTCCTCGTCTCGCAGCTCTTCTAGCTATGAGGTATTCCTTTCAACCGTCGGGCAGTCCCTTTCTGTGGTGCGCACTTTCCCAGACTCACAAAATCTCCAACCTTATCGCATCGCTACACACTGTGTGACACACAGTTTCTGCCCAACGCTAAGTCCCCAACCTGCGGTATCTCGCACCGCAGCTCCTCTACCGGTGCGGTATCACCTCTCTGTAATATCCTACCTCCGTGGTTTAGTGCACTTAGCGTTGCTTGTGTCGACGTGCAAGACTTAACATACAAGGCTATTCGATACTGCAATAGTGACTATTTCACGCAAAGCATAAATGAACCATATACAGCATGCCAAAGACTTTAACTTATGTTTACCCTTCTATATTGTAGTGAATTTATTAACACATTCATTCATTAAACTGTAAACAAAGTCCATGAATTGACTGAGAAATGCATAAGTAAACATAACAGATAAACCAATTGCATAACACCTGATTTTAACGTGGTTCACCTCCAGGATGGAAGTTACGTCCACAGAACTGTGTTTTTATTATAGCTCAGGGGAAGGTAAAACACAGTTCTGCTGCACCGCATATGCAGCTTAAGATCTTCTCTCTTAGATCTCTTTTCTCTTCTATATTGCTCTCCTACAATATACTCTTCCCTCTTTGTCGATCCCTGCGGATCGTTACATGCATCTTCTATAAGCCATCTACTGGTTACCGTAAGATTGCTACCGCTAATAACAGAACCAGAGCTAGGCTTTTACAACAGTCTAATAGTCTGCAAAATACTACTAACAACTGAATGAACCAACTAACTAACCAACCGATCGACCAACCAACCAACCCTTTTACAATACAAAATATATCCCTTTATAGGCAGCCCGAAGGTCTTGCCATTACAACACTGTGGGCCTGTCCCAATAGTAACCCAAAACCCTAACTAGTGATAGTCGGCCATATCTGTACTTGAGGTAGCCGCTTTTCGTCACACCACAGCTCTCTGCAGTCTTCCATGCTTCCCAGCACTGATCATGGGTACTATGCACCGCTTCGCTTTTCTGTCCTTCGCCTTCAATGCTTTAGCCTCGTTGCTCCTTCTCCTTTATGGGGGTCGCTGAGCCCTCCTGTCTTCCGCCACTACCTTCAATGCAGTGGTTGAGATCTCTCTTCTCGGTCGCTCAGTTACCATTGCCTTTCTTGACTTTTCTATCTTAAAAGTCATGGTTTCCGGCTCTGCTCTCTAGCTGGAAACGTGCTACGGCGTCGTAGCTCTGTCTTAACTTCTTTCCGCCAAAACTTATCTTTTCGCCAAAACTAGCAGCTTCTTCTATAGCTGCGGGACCCTACTCCAACAGTCCCCTAACACTTACTTGTGGCTCGCCCTTGAGCCACCTGCAGTGGGCTTTTCCTGCTATAGCTTTGCCTTGGCTTCCTGTGAAGCCCTCTACAACCTATCCCGAAGTCCTGTGACTTCCTTCTGCATCACTTTGACACTCTCTTGTGCCGATTCAAGCAAAGCTTGACTAATTCTGGCGTCTTCTGTGGCTTCAGTTTTCTCTCTGGTGGTAGTGAACTCCTTCATTTTCTGTGCCTCCAGGATTTTCTGCGCAGTCGACTTTCCTGCGAAATGACCTCCTGCGGTTCCTGAATGTGCCTCTCTGATAATAGTGTCTTTTTCATGCGGCATCACACATCTACGCAAAAATTCATCCGGACCTAACTTGTATAGGTGTCCTGTGATGAGGGTGAAGTCTGCTGCTTTAACAACCAACTGCTTCTTTTGCTGCTTAGTAAACTTGTCAGGTGCTACTCCCGTAGTGAGAAATTGAATAATATCGGCATAGTACTCATCTGCGATCTGGATAGAGAACAACGGTGCATCTGGTAGATTGTCATCTAGGTTACTTGGCTCTTCTCCTGAGTCTATCCACGACAAATGATCAAGTCCTGCATTTAGTCTTCCTGGTTTCACAATGATTTCAAAATCATACTCCTGAAAGAGGAGTAACCATCTGCAGATTCTCCCCCCTAACACTAGCTTATTGACCAAATACTTTAGTGCGGAATGGTCAGTAAACATCTTGAACGGGGCACCCAACAGGTAGTGCCTGAACTTCTGCAGCGCATACACCATAGCTAGGCCTTCTCTTTCAGTTGTGGTGTAGTTCTTTTCTACTGTCGAGAGCTTTCTGCTGGAATATGCGATAGGGTGGTCAATGTCCCCTTCTCCTGGTTGTGTTAAAACAACCCCTAATGCGATGCCAGACGCATCCACATGTACATGAAATGGCTTAGTCCAGTCGGGAAATACTAAGATGGGTACTGTAACCATCTTCTCTTTAAGCATGTCTAGACTCTGCTGACATTCCTTGTTCCATAGGAATTTTACATCTTTCTTGAGCAGTTTCTCCATTGGTGCTGTAATCTTTGCGTAGCTCTTGATGAGCTTTCTGTAGTACCCAGTATGACCAAGTACTGTCCTCAGTTGCTTGACTGAGTTGGGTGCTAGAATATTTACAATGATAGAGATATTCGCGGGGTCTACCATCAAGCCTTGTCTGCAAACAATGTGACCCAACAAAATACCAAATGGTGCACAAAATATACATTTCTTCAAGTTTAGAGAAATCTGGTATTGCCTACATTTCTCTAACATCAGTCTTAATTCTCCTATATGCTTGTCGATTAGTCCAAATACAGTCCAATCATCAAAATATACTTCTAAGAATTTATGAATGTATTCTTTAAATACAACAACGACTACTCTAGAAAATATAGCTGGTGCATTCTTAAGACCAAAGGGCATTACCATATACTGGAACGAGCCCCATTCTGTTGCAAAGGTGGTCTTGGACCGATCTTCTGGATGTATTCTGATCTGATGGTAGTCTGAAAACCCATCAGTGAAGGAGTAGACCTCTTGTCCTCCCACGTTGTCTAATACCTCATCAGTGAACGGTGTCGAAAATGGATCGTGAAGCGATGCATCGTTGAGCTTGCGCAGATCGACACAGATCCTGATGTCTCCTTTTGTTTTCTTTTCTTGTACGACCATGGGGCTAACCCATTCGCTTTCTTCTACCGGCTCAATGATGCCTGCTGCTAGCATCTTATCGATTTCGTACTTTACTTTTTCTTTGTAGCGCGGATTCAATCTATATGGGCGCTGCTTAACTGGTCTAGCATCCTCCTTCAATGGTATCCTCATAACTCCCAGGTCTCCAACTATTCCCTTCATCTCTGTGAACTTGGTAAAAAATAGGTCTTGATAGTCATGTAACAAATTGTCAATCTGTCTGACTGTTTCATCATTCCAATAGTCTCCAATAGAGGCAAACTTAGGTTCTGCGTCTGTGCCAATATTGATCTTTTTAATCTTGATAGGTTCGGTGATTGTTGGAATCTCTAACTGTGGTCCCCCAACATCGTGAGTCCCTTCTGACTCTGAAATGTTGGTGTTGCGAGGATCCTCATCCTCATCCTTATCTTCATTGTCTGGCTTTGCTGTGAAGTTATAGCACTCAAGCGCGTCTTGCAACTGGATGGCCCACTCAGGTTGAGCCTGCACTGAGATGGTACAGTCCTCGAATATCTTGATCTTGATTATGTCTAGAGCCTGAGCAACACTTGGATGTTCTGATTCAAATGCGAAGGTAAGTAGGAAACTATCTGTCATAAGTGACCATGTGGTCATCCCCTTGCGCAACTCGGTCTCTGTGTACCAGTTCCTTGGAACTGTGTCCAATGTGTGAATGAATCTGTGAACCCGTTCATCCTCGGGAATGTCCAACCAGTTTTGTTCACATGTCTGAATGTGTGCCCTAGGGTCAGTTTCTCTTGTGTACTTCTACAGGACATACTCTTTGTCGACCTAAAATCTGATCGCCATCAATCTTTTAATATCATCCCATGATGCGATATTTTCTTTATGCGCATACCACAATCTTGTAGGTGTGGCTCATACTGCAAGGTCCATAGCTGCGATCCTCTGCTCGTAAGGAATCTGTTGCTCAAACTGCTCAAGGAATTCCTGAATATCTATTAGACCATGATATGATGGAATCTCAGTAATCTCTGCGCCAATCCATCGCAGTGACTTACTCATAAACGCACATCTACGCGCTGAGAGTTCGTAAAGTCTGTTCTACCAGTTCTCTAGACCAATATCGGAATCCGATGCGCATGAGCTGTCGTATTGCCAACTAATGTTCCCTTCTACGGTTGGATTGATGTAGTCGTTCTGGTTCATATTCATCTGGTAGAGACTATCAGTGTTATGTGCCTCCTCCTCTGCTCGGATAGGTTCAATATATCTAGGACCCTGGTGAGGATCCAGTGGTGCGATGACCCAGATCTGGGCATCCTCAAAGGTCTTTTGTCTTCTCTTTAGGTCGATGACATCCTTGCTACCGATCGTCCAATCGATACTTAATAGTGGTGGATACGGTCGACTGTCGCCAATGATTTCTATAACCTCGAAGTCCGCAAAAGTATGAACTCCGTCAATGTCAACTGGAACCTGTGGTAGTCGACCCAATGGTGATACTCACTGCTGGTTAGCTAATCTCAGGTGGATAGGTGATCTGACTAACTGAGGGCTACCCATCTGTTCCCATGTCTGCTTAGTTAGAACATTCACCTCTGATCCTAGATCTAAGACGACTTCATCCATTTCGAACTCTCCAATCTGTGCTGTGAGTTTCATCTCTCTTCCAGTCCTTGTATGTCCTGTAATATTATGAACAGCGCGGTGTGCACTGCCCGAGAGAGAAGGTTGCTGACACTGATCTATGATGCGCTGTAGCTCGCCGATAGCTTTTTCATTTCTCAAGAGCTTCAAGCAACTGTGCAGGAAGGATTATATACTTCTTGTCGATTCATCCTCATCACATCTTCCCGATGTAGTAGCCCGTGGAAACTGTTATGGGCTATCGCCACAAGGTGCTTGCTGCGGTACACCCCTAGACGGTGGTACCTACGATCCTGATTGTGTAGGTTCATCAAAGGAAGCCTTGGCTTCATGAAATGTCTCTTTATTCTTCAGTAGGTCGAGTGCTGTTGCTTTACCAGGAGCTCTGCACACCCACTCCTGACTTGTGTTCTTTTCAGTCTCCTGCGATGTCCCACTGGTGGAAGCACCGCTACGAGTCACAATATTGACTCTTGGTTCTAGTTCTGCCTGCTTAGCAACAATAAGCTGGATGTTCTGGTGTACTGCTGGCTTAGGATCTTTGATCTTAGCTATCAAGGTAGGACACTCCTCTATGGTATGATCATAATATTTGTAGTAATTACAAGTAGTAGTGGGGCTCTGACAGTCCCTAGCATAGTGTCCTACAATTCCGTAGTTATAACAAGTGATTGGTCTGTGACCACGACCAAAACCCTCTCCTCTACCGAATCCTTCTCCTCTTGCAAAGCCTCCTCCATGGCCTCGTCCTCTGAATCCTCATCCTTGGCCGCCATAAGTCGGATCAGGCTGTGGTCCTGCTGCTAGACCCTGTGTTTCTGACTGGACTCTGTATACGTCATGTTTTCTATATAACATGAGATCATAGGCTTGGAAATTCTGTTCATCATGTCTGACAGAGCTGCAGAAGACATAGTATAGGTTCTTAGGTGTCTGTACATACTTCTAAAGCAAAGGGAATTGCTGAGGCGGATGTCCTTGTGTTTTTCATATTTCACACCATGGCCCTTGCGTTCATGGTAAGGGGTTAGACTCCCCTGACGCTAAATATTCTGCAAAGACTGGACAGTTGTCTTTAGTATGACCCTGTGCTCTACATCATAAGCACCATATGTCTTGCATAACCTCTTTTCCTTTCTTAAGTTCGTGTATCTGTAACGTGAGATTGGCCAACTGGCTCTGTAGAGTTGTCATGCCTACACTGGTTTCTGCTAAAGGTGAAGCTTCTAGCTTCATCGCCATCTCCAACACGTCATCCTGTGTCTAGATTTTCTGCTGCATTAGTGGCACTCTGATGTGAGGGAGCAGCACTGCAATAAACCATTCCTTATGCTGCTCCGGCGCAAACTCAAAACTTACTTGGTCTATAAGAGCTTTGAATTTCTGGTCAAAGTCCCATACTGAGTCTGATGGTAGCTGCTTAATATCCTTGAGCTCTGTAATGCACTAAGATTCAGACTTAGGTTTCTTGAACTCTTTAATCATGGCGTTCTTGACCTGGGCAAGTGTCTTGGGTACTGTGGTATACTTTATGTACCATGTTAAAGCTCATTCTCTGAGTGTAGTGACCCACTGTACAAGTTTAAGGTTATCGCCGTTGATTGTCTTAATGGTCCACATGGCTTCACATAGAAACCAATTCTGTTCCAGGTCCTCTGCTCCTGTACCCTTAAAGGTAGGTAGCTTCATATCATCTCCCATTCTATTTCTCTACGGTGGGTTCTGATTGACTGGATTACTACCACTCAGTGGTGTAGGTGAAGGTGATGTAGTGGTAGTAGGTACTGTCTGTGAGGTACTGGATGGAGTACCTATGGGATTACTTTGAGTCCCGGTCTATTTTTGTGGGGTATAGGGCTGGTAAGGGATACCCCCCTCTGGTTCTTCTATGGTACTAGGACTCAGTTGCCTAATATTGTCTAAACTATCACCAAATACAGGAGAGCCGAAAGCTACTTTATATTTCTTGCCACTACGTGTGCGTCCAATGTCATCAAAATCACTTTCAAACTCTTGTGACATTACTATCTTTACTTATTCATCTGAAATCATGTCCATTACTCCTTTTTCATGTAGCAACATCTTAATGGACAAGTTTAGGGACTTTAGGTACTTACCACGATATCCTTTGAAGAAGTACTGCTCAGCCTCACTGAAGCTTTTTCTCTGGTCAACTGCAAATTCTGTAACAAAGCCTCCTAGCACACTCGCAAGCCAGAAGTCTACTGCTCTCGTAATGGGATTGTCGAGGTTCTGCACGGTCTGAATCAGCTCCGGTGTCCAGATAATGTTTCTTTTCTTCTTGAATATGTTCCTATCTGTCAACTTTGATAACCAGTCGTAAAGCTCGTTTCCATAGGTTGCAAAAAATATAGCGTGTATATCTGAAGTGATATGCTTTTGTAACCAGTCCTCTGTGCTCAGTTTAGGGCTCCGATTTTCTTTCTGGGAAAACTCCCTTAGGTTTGAATCCAGCCACTGGTGAAAATTTTCTCTGGTGGGATTCCAACAGAACATTAGCGCTCAGTTGTTCAAAACCGGCAACGGAACCATTTGTTGGCTGCTATGGGCAGACCCGGGTTAACTATAATCAACCAACAACACCCCTAGATCACTGGCCCTTTCGGCAACAGACCGCAAAGTGGCCTAAAGTCTCACCCGAAGTGACTCTAACGAGTTGGCCAAGGACTCAAGCGTCTTGGACCAGGTTCTATGGCAATCCAGCTCGTGGCTCGCAGTTCCCCTAACTGCGAGGTCTCCTTCTCTGCGCATCGTGCGATCTCCTGCTCGCGTTGCATGATCTCCTCATCTCGCAGCTCTTCTAGCCGCGAGGTATTCCTTTCAACCATTGCGCAGTCCCTTTCTATGGCGCACACTTTCCCATACTCGCGATATCTCCAACCTTATCGCATCACCGCGCACTGTGCGAAACGCAGTTTCTGCCCAACACTAAGTCCCCAACCTGCGGTATCTCGCACCGCAGCTCCTCTGCCAGTGCGGTATCACCTCTCTGTGATATCCTACCTCCGCGGTTTAGCACACTTAGTGTTGCTCGTTTCGACATGCAAGACTTAACATACACAGCTATTTGATACTGCAATAGTGACTGTTTCACGCAAAGCCTAAATGAACCATATACAGCATGCCAAAGACTTTGACTTATGTTTACCCTTCTATATTGCAGTGAACTGATTAACACATTCATTCATTAAACTGTAAACAAAGTCCATGAACTGACTGAGAAATGCATAAGTAAACATAACACATAAACCAATTGCATAACACCTAATTTTAACGTGGTTCACCTCCAGGATGGAAGTTACGTCCACAAAACTGTGTTTTTATTATAGCTCAGGGGAAGGTAAAACACAGTTCTGCTGCACCGCATATGCAGCTTAAGATCTTCTCTCTTAGATCTCTTTTCTCTTCTATATTGCTCTCCTACAATATACTCTTCCCTCTCTGTCGATCCCTACGGATCGTTACATGCATCTTCTATAAGCCATCTACTGGTTACCGTAAGATTGCTACCGCTAATAACAGAACCAGAGCTAGGATTTTACAATAGTCTAATAGTCTGCAAAATACTACTAACAACTGAATGAACCAACTAACTAACCAACCGATCGACCAACCAACCAACCCTTTTACAATACAAAATATATCCCTTTATAGGCAGGCCGAAGGTATTGCCATTACAACACTGTGGGCATGTCCCAACAGTAACCGAAAATCCTAACTAGTGATAGTCGGCCATATCTGTACTTGAGGTAGCTGCTTTCCGTCACACCACAGCTCTCTGCAGTCTTCCATGCTTCCCGACACTGATCATGGGTACTATGCACCGCTTCTCTTTTCTATCCTTCGCCTTCAATGCTTTAGCCTCATTGCTCCTTTTCCTTTATGAGGGTCACTGAGCCCTCCTGTCTTCTGCCACTGCCTTCAATGCAGTGGTTGAGCTCTCTCTTCTCGGCCGCTCAGGTACCGTTGCCTTTCTTGACTTTTCCATCTTAAAATTCATGGTTTCCAGCTCCGATCTCCAGCTGGAAACGTGCTATGGCATCATAGCTCTGTCTTAACTTCTTTCCGCCAAAACTTATCTTTCCGCCAAAACTAACAGCTTCTTCTGTAGCTGCGGGACCCTACTCCAACACACCATCATACTCAGCCTGGTTGTTGGTAGAAATGATAACACACATTCCATCGATATGGATCAACTCATGTGACAAGGAATAAATGACCCACACATCTGAGGCAATATTAGTAGAACATCTACTTGCACCATCAGTGAAACATACGTAGGAGGGAGAGGTAGGATCCATCTAGTACAACCAAGGAAACAAACTATGAGACTCTTGGTATAAAAGATGCAAAAAAAGAAATAAGAACTATGATACAAGGGTATTCAATTTTGTTTTCTTAGGAAGATAATCTCTTAATGTAGAGCCCATTGTAGGGAGTCTTCAAGAGGTGACTTTCAAAGTCAGCAAGGAGGTATGCTCTCTTGTCGAGAAAAATATAGATGTCGTAAGGTCCATACCACATGGATTCAAGCTTCCATTTTCCAGACTTATCATTGACTTGATAGTAGATGAGGACGAGGTCCCCCTTGTTAAAGGTGCATGGGTTGACATGGGAGTCATAATGGCACTTCAATCGGGTCTTAGCTGCTTCGATCATTTGAAGAGAAGTGCAACAGTCCTCATCGGTTTGTTCAAGCATAAGTAGGTGTTTTTCCAATGGTGAAGTATCAGGTAGAAGCTCAATAGAAAGGTGGAGTGACAAAATATGGAATTCAATGGGAAGAACCAACTCCACACTGTGGACTAAAGGGAATGGGATAAATCGGTGGTGGTTTCAAGGATCTCTTTGTCATCATGAAAGTGGAGCCTAGATAGATCATAGGGATCTTCCATGGTTGATGAGGGGGAAGGACTAATGGACGTGGAGATAATATAGATAGTGTTTTTGTGTATGAGGAAGAGGCTTGAGGGTGTATTTCCTTGAGGACAATGATTTTGGACTCGAGAAAGTTCTTGCAAAGGTTAATGAGGAGAGACCAGTACTTGAGAAGGTTATGGAAATGGTGGGAATAATGATCGTATAAGCCATAAACTAACTTACAGGTGTATTTTTCATAGCGATTTATTCTTAATCGCAGGGATGGTTGGTACATTAACAACTAGAGTGTCATCAATATCTACTATTGTGCACATGTGGGTGTGAAGAAATGACAAATCGATACAATTTTGCGTTGCATGGATGATGGACGTGATTCTACCAGGGATTTTGGTGCCTTTCCCCTAGTCTTCATGGGAAGAGGGAGTGAAGGAGTAGATGCAGAAGCAGTCGGTTTTGTGCTATGAGTTGGATGTGACACAGTCTTAATAGGTTGGACTGGTGTCAACATGATTTGTGGTGTCGATATGGGTTTGTATGGATCAATGTACCACACTAGAATTCTCGAAGTGATTCCCATAAGGTTTAGAGTATCCTTGATTATTTTACTCATGATTCCAAAGGGTGGAAAGAGAAAGGGAATGGTGTGTATAGGAAATGAACCCCAATAATTCCCTTGAGAAATACTGGGGGGTGTGGTTTGCAGTTGGTGTTGTGGCTGAGGTTGCAATGAGATCAAAATTTTATTGGATGTGATGGTGCACTAATCCAATATGTCAGTCGTAGAGGGAGGAGGTGGTAGGGACAACAAGGTGTTATTCAAAGGGGCATCAATAAATAGTATTGGATGAACATCAATTAGGGAGGGAATGGATACACTAGTGATGGTGGTGTCAATGGTAGGGAGGACATGATCTGGAGTGACCGATGCTTTAGGATCATAGTAAGTCAATTCGTTGACAGACACAATATTCCCATAATGGGGGAACATCAGGATTTGGAATACGGTAATAGCAACAGCTCACATTGCATACATGTAACTACATCTACAGAGGAGGTTGTAATATAGCTGGGAATTCACAACCTCAATTTCAATCAACACAGATTTTCCATCCAACTCGATGGTGACATTCATGAGAATGCCTTGTGGTTGGGAAGCGTGGCCATTGTAAGCGTGTAGGGAGGTGTTTGAGGGTTGAAGGGTTAGGGATCTGAGCTTCTGCCAAATGAAGGTTGACATAACACAAGTGGATGCACCCTCATTGATGATGCATCGATGAATGACTAAATTTTGAATGGCGATAGGAACCCAAAAGGTGACAGATGATGGCATCCAAGGTTCTTCTTGATTCAATTCAAAAGTGATCAACCTAGAATCATAGGGGTCAACCCAACCTAAAGAAGATAACAAGGATTTGTGTTGTGAAGGACAAGTTCTTAGGACTTCCAGAGAAGACATGGAAGAGGTATATTTGGCCAAGGCATATAAAATAATATAATTGAGAGTGACTCCAAGAGTCGTATTGTTCACAGTGCAACACAAAGGGAACCTAAGGAATTTAGCAGTCCTATCTATGGGGGGTCTCGACAGATGTAGGGAGATATCAAGAGAAGTGGATGTAGATGTAGTGGAGGGATTAATGGTTTATGTGCTGGAGCCATATTGGCTATATTGAGTCTGTAAGTGATCTGAAATTAACTTGATTTGAAATTTCATGATATTTTAACCATTAATTTGCATGTGAATTTGAATTTTAAATAATCATTAAACAAGATTATCAACAAAAAATCTAAATGTTTTAAAACATTCACAAAGAAAATAAACACATAAATGTAAACCCAAAATAGAAGACACAACTGATAATGGAGCTCACCCCTGTTGGGATATGTCTCCAAGGTCGATCTATTAAGCATTCAAAAGATTACAATTGAGTGTTTGGGGAACACTTTGAAATTCTATCTGTCAGAAGCATAAATGAATAACACCATTGAACTCCTTGCGAAATTATGAGAAAAATGAGTATAAAGTTTCATGTATGTGCCTGATACCTCCTTTGACATGCAAAACAAGACACACTTCTACAAATAAGACAAAACAACATTGTCTAGGTATGGATTACACCTCTGAATCTGTTCCCATTAATGGCCTTTGCACCTTGGGAATCATTCCTGTACTTGCCTGTACAAAACCTCATTCTTCAATCTCCTGAAAATTTTTCTTCATGGTTTATTTATAAGGTTTAAAGCACAGTTTGGGTCATCGACCATGGGGCCACATGCCCATTTGGAACCACAAGCTCCACAACAAACTTTTAACCATTATATAGTATTTCCTACCACGACTTACCTTGATGGAACGTTGGTTAATAAGTGGGAGTATGGTGCAGAGGTCTCGGGGTCAAACTCACGGGCCTCTACCCTTGCCACAGTATTTTACATTGTGGCATTTCTATGTATCATCACGCTATAATATGGTCAACGCATTTTTTATAAAATATGGTTATGGTTTGATATGTGGCGCGGATAGGATAAGGTTTGGCTTAATGTAATGCTATGGTTTGGATCCACTATATGGTTTAACATATCATGCATAGTGCTTGGAATATATGGTTCTATACTATAGTTTAAATCCAAGGCGGGGGGGGGAGCTCGATGTTGGTATGGAGTTGAGGGATAAGCCCTCGACCACCCCCTTTTTAATAAAACCATATAATTTTTAAATAAAATTTATGTCATATACCTAGTAAGTAAGGAGCACAAATGGAGGCTTTGGATAGCATGATATGGTGAAAAATATAAGTACTAGGCGGTCTAATGTTCCAATCCCATAGAATCTAACCTCTAACCAATTTTTTTTACCACTTTACCATTTTTTAACCTTCCTTATCGAAACTTCAAATGTTGATAACTTCTTTATCTGGAGGTTGTTTCATATGAAACGAACATCGCTGGAAATATGCTAAAAAGATATTTCATCCCGTAAGATTTTATTTTCACTTTGAATACTTTAAATAGATCGAATTTGAGATGATACACCTAGATCAAACCTTCCCACTGGGAAGATTTTTGGCCACAAAAAACATGAAATCATTCAGAAAATCAGTGAGGACATGTTTGTCTCACTTTTCCTTTATCACCTATCCATTTTTCTTGGAACCTATATATTTGACTCAGCATAATAACAATAAACATTGCACTAATATTGTTAAATACATTAATCCCCTTTTCCACAAAATCTTCACTCAATATTGTAGGACTAAACCATATATCGTTGATTAGTAATAAGATGAAAACCAACATTGAACATTTGAAAGAGATTGTACCCATACCATGCCGACTTTTGACCATAGAAACACTATCAATCATAACAAGTGTATTGTAGTGAAATGACACTTCCTTTAATTATTCTTAGGATTCTTTTTCTCCTGACATTGCATAGACTTAAGTGTTGAATTCTGAATTGCATTAACAACCCTTTTTAATTTTTGTGTAGTGCCTAATGACTTGTCACTTTTAAATGTATGTGAATGGACTATATACTCAATTACTTATTTAAACAAGTGATACTGATTATGTTCTCTATAGAAGATTTCATTTCTATCATATAAGTATGAACTAACCAACACAATTGCATAGATATCTAGTGGGACCACATCAAATTCAACCTCATCTATAAACTTAGATGTTATTGCAAACTTTAGATCACACTGTTTTGTTACTTGTAATATTTTATTTTGCATACCCAGCCTAATGGATAAGGTTTCTTGTGTGGTTTTGTTGTTAATCCCAATTGCTTAACTACTTCGTCTAAAATGAGGATATCTTGGGATCCACTATCTATGAGTGTGTCTATTTTAGTTTCTTTCGTAATTACTCATATGAAACAATGCATTCCTCACTTTATCCTTAGAACTGACACGGTATTTAGAAGTAAAAGCACTTGAAGAACCAATGTTAGAATCATTAATAACAATAGTTTTACCTTTCACACCTACGATTTCTATCTTTCTTTCATCCTTGGAATATGATCCAAGATCCTCAATGAAAACCGTGGTTATTTGCTTCCCTTTCTTATCCTTAAACCACTTCGGTTTCAGTTTTGGATGTAGCTTCCAACATTTTTCCTCTTCTTGCCCTTGCTTTTGACAATGCGAGAATGTAGGCATATATTCCTCTTTCTTCATTGTAGCTGCATGATTACCTTTCCTTTTTTCCTTACCTTCTTTTTCCTGGATGGATTCAGCTGAAAGAACATCATGAACATTCTTCCCTTTAGATTCAATGTGCGTAGCTTGCACACATACCTCATCTAGGTTCGTCAAATTAAAAATCAATATCGTATGATGTAAATAACTATGTAATCCTCCTATATATTTGAGAAGAATTTCCTAGGTGTAGAGAGGTATACCAAGTACCAATGCTCTTTTTCAAAATTCTTGTGTGTAATCTTGCACACTTTGTCCCTTACCTTGCCTCATATTTTTCCAATCCATTATAGCTTGTTGTATATACCCTAATGGATAGAATTATTTTTTTAGTGCTGAAGTGAATTCATACCAATAGGATATGATTTTTCCTTTTGTAGCAAGATCCTCTTGAGATCTTCTCTCCCACCATATGAGAGAAATCCCTCCAAGTCAGAGAGAATCCAACTGAATCTGAATGTCATATTTAGTAAACTTTTGAATCCTATAGTAAAATTCAATTTGATGGATCCAATTGTCCAATTTTTTAGCATTAAGCTCTTTGTTATACATAGGTAATTCAAACTTAATATCTAGCTTTAATTGATGTACATTAAGGTCATTTTTTCCTTTTGATTTCCAAACGTATAATGTAAAGTCAAAGAACCATCAATATAAGATGAAGAAGATGATGTAGATTTAGAAGGTTACTCTTCACCTACTTCTTTTTACGTTCCACATGAGATGGGCCTTCTTGTTCAACTAATTTCAATCTTTATAGAGATCCTCTACCATTGCTTACATTCCCATGAAATATTTCAGAAAGTCCCCTTCAGATGGGATAGAAGAAACTGCTTCTTCTCCTTTTGGTGATGATATTTTTCCTCCTCTTGAACCAATCTCTAGATAAAACTCTTCAAGATTTTCTTCACCATATTGTATCCTGGATCTTGTTAACATAAACTCACAATGCAATTGTTAACATAAACTCACAATGCAATGGTTATCTTGCTCTGATACCAAACTTGATCTGAAATTTCAGGAGGCTTTTAACCATTAATGTGCATGTGAATTTGAATGTTAAATACTCATTAAACATGCTTATCAATAGAAAATTTAAATGTTTTAAAACATTCACAAAGAAAATAAACACAGAAATGCAAACCAAAAATAGAAGACACAATTGATAATGGAGTTCACCCCTCCTAGGCTATGTCTCCAGGCCACTTCCAAAGGGAAGGTCAGTCTATTAAGTCTTCAAAAGCTTACAATTGAGTGTTTTAGGAGCACTTCGAAATTCTGTCTGTCAGAAGCAGAAATAAACAGCACCACTGAACTCCTTGCAAAATTCTAAGAAAAATGAGTATATAGTTGCATTTTTGTGCCTAAGACCCCTATGACACGCAAAATAAGACACACTTCTGCAAATAAGACAAAACAACATTGATTGCATACAAATTATACCTCGATATCCGTTCCCATTAATGGACTCTACGTGTTGGGAATCGTTCATGTACCTACCTGTGCAAAACCACATTGTTCAATATCTTGAACTTTTTTCTTCATAGTTTATTTCATGGTTTATTTATAAGGTTTAAAGCATGGTTTTGGGTCGCGGACCATGGGGCCACACGCCTATTTGGAACCACAACCTCTGCAACAAAAGTTTAAACATTATCCATCGTTCCTTGCCATGGCTTACCTTGATGACATGTTGTTTAAGACTAGGGAGTATGAACAAGAGGTCCTAGGGTTCAAACCCGCAGGCCTCTCCCCTATCCACTAATTTTTCCATTATGGTTTTTATATGTATCACCAAGTTATATTATGGTTGGTGTGTCTGTTAGAACATATGGTTATGGTTTGATATGCGGCGCGGATAGGATAAGGTTTGTCTTAATGTAATGCTATGGTTTGGCTCCATTATATGGTTTAACATATCATGCATAGCACTTGGACTATATGGTTCTATACTATAGTTTAAATCCCAAGGGGGGATCGGTGTTGGCATGGGGTTGAGGGGCCCTCGACCACCCACTTTTTAATAAAACTATATAATTTTTAAATAAATTTTATGCCATATACCTAGTAAGTAAGGATCACAAATGAATGCTTTAGCTAGCATGATACGGTGAAAACTATAAGTACTAGGAGGTATAAGGTTCAAATCCCATAGACTCTAACATTTAACAAAAAAATTTCCAAACCATATTCTTTTTACCACTTTACCATTTGTTTAACCTTCCTTGTAGAAACTTCAAATCCTAACAACTTCTTCATATGGAGGTTGTTTGATATGAAACGAACATCGTTGGAAAGATGATGATGAGCTATTTCATCCTGTAAGATTTTATTTTCACTTTGAAGACTTTAACTTAGATCAACTTTGAGATGATCCCCCTGGATCAGTAAGTTGGTGTCAGATGACAATGTCATAAGATGATGGACACTAGGATCAATGGGTTGACTTGAAGAAGTGGTTGTGGTGTTTTGTTGTGCTAATGGTTGGGTTCTATAGCCCCATAGGCAAAGGAACTTATGGTACTAGGTTTGGCTGTGCCAGAGAGACAACATTGGTTTCACATTAATTTTCAGCCTTTAATAGGTGGCAGACTCAATCAATCTAGGGGAATTGATGTGTATAATGGTCATAAACATCACAAATGGTACATGGATGGTTAATATACAACTGAGCGTTCTTTCCATGTATAGGATGATGTTGGGGGTTCTGTGCACGTCCATCAGCTTCTTTGTTGTTAGGAGGGTTGTGTTGTTGACCACCCCCTTGAGGTTAGTTATTTCCTAGTTCCTACCTCTTTGTCTTCTTCCCTGCCATTGTTGGATAGTGGAGGCAGGTTGATTGGGGAGCTTCTTCTAAGCATAGACCTTTCCTTTAGGAATAAGAGGATTCAGGGCTAGAGAAAGTGTACGTTGCATAGGTGGTGAATAGTAGGCAGGAGTGGCTAGAGGGGATGTAAATCCTATCGTCTAGCCATTGTAGGAAGGTTCCAAGCAATTTTCTCCTTGAACATGAGGAACAGGTGCAGGAGATGCATATGAAGGCATGGCTTCAGACTAAGCCATTGCGCATGAAAAGTCAGGGGCATATCTAGGTTGGGAAACACTGGGAGCATTACCAAAGTGAGGTGGAATTGAAGGAGGGATAGTGTATGGGTGGGGGTGTTGCGTGACAAATCCAATGACTCCATAAGCAGCATGGGATGATCCCCAGTGTATTGCATCATGATGATCCAACATGAAGAGCATCAGGTATGATGGTGTAAAGATAACTTGATTGGAAATAGATAAGGTCAAACTATTGTTCCTTGAGGATTACTTCTTCCTCAGTTTGTGGGTTCTCGGATGCAACATCCTTGGTGATAGGGGGAGTAAGGTTTTAATAAACCAATCAAATAATATGCTTTCATATAAATGGATTTTTTACAGACTACGACAATGGTGCCACTTATGGATGTGATTCGTGATATGGGTTGTAGTTTTTTGTCTACGAGATAACAAGATTTCCATGCCCTCATCATAACTGACAGGTGACTGGAAGTACTGGAGGAACATTGAGGCTAAAGAGGAAAAATCAAGATAAGTGGCATGGGGAAGTTCAATGTACCATTTGGATGCAACACTATTGAGTGTACACTAGAATAGCCACAGTAAGATAGATTTGTCCACTATATTGTTGGAGGAACAACATAATTGGAAGGCCATAATATGATTCGAAGGGTATTCTCCTACCTTTCCCTCAAAATTAGGGATGCATGAAAGGGAGTTTGGTAGGCATGGGAGGACACAATGGGTTATGATGGATGGGGTCATTCATTAACTGCACCAAATCAGGCATGTTGAGCTAGCCATGAATGGAAAAATAGTACTTGGACTAGATCTAGGAGGTCCAACAATGGTGCTAGGGTCCGAGGGCATGTAGTGATCGCGGGAAAATGGGGGTTGGTAGGGATAAATTCTGATAGTAGGTGTAGTCACTAGAATGGTGTGAATAGCTGGAATAGTGGTGGAAGGGCTAGTTCCCCCATGCATGAAAGTAGGAATGGTGTGAACCATGGTGGCTGGAGTGGGGCCACCTCTAGTGGGTAGAGTACCAACATCAGTGTGTGTGGTGGAAAATGGCTAACTAGGACTAGAGCCTATAGGTCCAACAAAAGGGATATCCGATATGATAGGTGGAGCATTCATAAGTCCACTACCATAAATCCTACCCTGGAAAGGCCTCAGACATGCACCAACCATGGGGATAGATGGGGCAGTGAACAAGGTAGGTTCAGATTGATAGGAATCCGGATCTAACTTAGATGTAGTGTATGGCTCTAAAGGTGGTGAACGATGTCGAATATGGATCCAATGATGATAGTTCAATGAACCGAACTGAGGGGTATGCCTGCTAAGTCTCTGGGAGTAGCGTAGTGGAGAAATGGTGGCATGATGGTGTGTTATATTATTAATGAAGGATCAAGGGTGGAAAACACAAGCTCAAATGCAATTGAGTGTGTAGAAGGAGAGTGGATAAATGGTGGCACACATGCCAAAAATTAATCTCTAAAACTAAACTGTAACAATGTGTCACAATAGGAGATTCTACAACAAAGCATCCAGAAAGCCAACAAGAAGCACTACCTATGAAGAAAATGATGCACTAACCTACTAAGTGTAAACAAGCTCCTAGATACAAGAAGGAAGCCCCTCACAAATCGTATCATTGTTTGGTGGTGAAATCCATATTCAAACAATGCGAAATGGAAGAACCAAAGGATAAGAGAATCCCACTACCGAGAGGGACCTCGGGTAAAACAACCCTAAAATACTGGAAACTAGGCTACCTCATTCATGACACATTTGGCATGGTTTCTTGGCACTTCATCCCTTTGGTCCTTGACAACTGATATGGTCATTGGCATGCATGAGGAGGGCTATGAAGGGTTAGAATTCCACCCTAACTTTTGGAACCTTTTCATTGTGGATTACCCCCTCAAAGTGGGAGCCCCCCCGATAAAATAGTTGTGACGATGTTAAAAAATACTAAAGGATTTTGGTTCCCTAGAATACAACAACTATGTCTCAGATGTAAGTGCAAAATGGGTGTTACTTGGATGTATATCCCTAGTGTCATAAGTTAACTACAATATTGTTTTGGTCCTCAAATGAGGTTAAAATGTTGGTTGAGTTGAGATAAATTTTAGGCTTAGCTTGGGGTCATGAACCAAGCATTTATTTTAGGGTCTGAGATGTGTGCACAAGTGGAGTGTGATCTCTAAAACCCAACACTCTCATGCCAGAAATGAATATGCTGAAAAATAAACAATATTACTAAAAGTAAATGCTTTTTAAGACATAAAAACTCATTCTTCTAGATAAAAGAACATATCCAATTAAACAAGCACACAAGGAACTCTATAGGGTGTAGGAAACACACGGGGATCTCAAATGCCAAGCTCAACTATGATAGGCTCATATTCAAATAGAAAGGGGACTGTAAAACACACCAAGGGGTTGTAGGAAATCAGATCTGGAAAAAAACAATCACTACAGTAGAAGAACACATAAAGGGGTCTAGAATGGCTCTCAAACACCTCAAACAACTGGAAAAACTTCAGGTCAAACCTGTCGGTGGAATAGGTGCAGTTGGGGTCACACTAGACTGATAAAAAATCGTGATCGAGGTAGAAAATCAAGTGAAATACGTAGGTCACACTTAAAATGGGTTTTCATGCGACAAATCGCAACCCATAAGGTAACAAGATCGACCTAGATCACTCTAGAAGTTAGGACAGATGTGATCTCGAATTTGGGTATATGTCACACTTATAAGGAAAAAAGGTGCGACCTAGGTCGCACTTATCGGGTAAAAAGGTGCAACCTGGGTCATGTATTTCGGCCGAAAATGTGTGATCCGACCGTCACATAAATTGTTTTGCGAAAAACTGCCAGTTAGGACTGGGGGAGCAGGAACTAGGAAGAGACTAGTTTGAATCTGCCAAAAAGGTGCTAGATCTATGAAAGATGAGGTTACACAAGTAAAACAAACTAGCAAAAAACCTACAAAACAAAATATCCAAAAGGATCGAGCAAGTGGAGTCGCCAAAACTGTAGTGGATATTTCTCTCCAACTACGTGCCAAATAACCTACCTTAGATCAACCGAATCTAAGGGTAGAATTCATGGTGCAAGGGAAGTGCTCAAACTTGACTATCAAATAAGTAAAAAACAATTTTTTTTTTATATCTTATGATTTTATTCTAACTAATAAAACAAAATACAACGTACCTTTAATCAGACGGGCCACTGCATCCGTTTGGGGATGTGGTCCGATAACTCTCAAGATTTGGTTCTCTGATCCTATACAACAAGGGTTGTCAATGGGAAATGAATCAAGGGTTGCACGAAGTAAACTCAACATGCAACATGGGATGGTGTTGAAAAAGGTGCAAGAATGTAAGGTTCTGGAACCATGTAATTGAAAAGTGTTGGAATGAGAAAGTGTAGGAATGTTTGTGGGAAGACCTTCATAATGTATTTATAGGATGATCCAAGATTTTATTACCCATGGTATTGGTACATGGTTTTTCATAGTGCATGGTATTTGTCCATGGATTTTGACCCATTCTCATTTTTAGGTTTTTTGGTCCTTTTTAGGAGAATGGGGGTTATGTTGCAATAAATTCCCATCTTCACTATATTTATGGGGGAAGGAATAATAATGTTTTGGATCAATTTGGGTGGAATTTAATCGTGAAGGTCAAAATGGAGGGAATAATAGTGGAATTATGATGTATAATTATAGTTTGTACCATAGAGAGCTATGTGGAAATTTTTTGTGTTAACACCACCACCATTCTAGCTGTTGTATTTCTGTCATTTAATAGAATATGTATTTACTGCATATTTGTTTTCTTTGCAATATTTATGTGTTTATCATTCTACATATGTTCTTTCAATTTTTTCACACATAAATCTGGATCAGTGGTATCAAAGCAATATCCTTTTTAATTGTTTATCGATGCATGTCCCGACGAGGTCAAGGTATAGAGAGTTTGGTATCGAACTAGTTTCACTTGGGGAGACCACTCTCGCCACCCCAAGTGTCCTCCCATGGAATATTAAAAGAGAGATGATGAAGCAAGAGATCTTATCAAGTCGTTTCTCGAGGAAGCTCTCACACGAGAGATAAATGAGATGATGGATATTTTCTCTCAGATCCTTCGATGAATACTGGCACTTGTGGATGCACCTTTAATGTGAAACCATTTTGGAGATGCAAATCCATTCAAGGTAGAAGTTAAATTTTATAATCCTTTATTTGAAGGCCAAATCGAAGTTGATTCCCTACATAAGTGGTTGAATGTTCTAGAAGGATATTTCTTTTTGCATAATTTTTCCAAAAGGGAAAAGATAACCTTTGCACTCCTTAAGGCCTTACCCCATGTCAAAAATTGGTAGGGTGCTTATTGTGAGAAAAACTCATCTGATGAGTTTGGATGTTACATGCTAGTCGCACTTTGTCCTCCTTCATAGATATCGTCAAGGAACATTATTACTCTATGGGAAAACATGTTGACCAATACACAAGATGTACCATTCTATATGAAAAGAGGGACCAAACAGTGTCGAAGTACACCAAAACATTTCATACAAAATTGGGTATTTACGACTCTGAGCAATTCCTGATACTGAAATATCGCAATTTCCTACATCGATACATCCGAACCAAGATGAACTTCCTAGACATCTCATCACTTGGATCTACCTATCGGTATGATCTCAAAATCGAGGAGAAATTTTGACAAAATAACAAGCATGAATTTGGACCTACGAACCCATCACAAAAGTAAGCCAAGGGAAGCCCTAGCTCTCAAAACATAGGACAAGGAAAGTACAACTAATCCCCACCACAAGAAAAGAAGGGTAATGGAAAGAAAAACAAGGACACCAAGAAGTGGTGTGAGTTCCACAAAATCCCCTGGAACAACATCGATGAATGTTGCTCAAAGCATTCATTGGTGGCCGAGATCCAAGATTCAGAATTAGATCTTGATTCTGATTCGGAACCTAATGTCACAATCATAGACTATGGGAAGCACATCATTGATGCAGAACCCAATTTCACTATTGCTACCACATAGATATAACCAGAGGAACCTAAAGAGTCATAGGTAGAGGATTGCCTCTTCTGCTCGCAAATGTGGGTGAAGGGAGTCCCACTACACTTTATTGTTGACAAGAGAATCCAAAAGAACCCAACCTTAGAATAATTCATCAAAATATTGGAGCTTCCGAATACACCACACCCGCATCCATACAACATCAGTTGGGTAAGACAAGGATAAGGTATCCATGTTACTCAACAATGCCACCTACCATATGGAATCTATCCTTTCAAAGACAAGGTATTGTGTGATCTAGCCCGACTTGAAGTTGGTGATATTATTTTAGGAAAACCATATATGTGCAAGTGTCATGCTATATATGAATCACGACCTCATAGTGTCATTGTCACTTGAGAAGACAACTCTATCGGATACCAGAGACAGTTGCACCTGCCACAATCGCACAGGGTAGGAAGATAATATCCCACACCTAGAATTATTCTCCCTCTTCACAATTTCCTCTAAAGGAGAACATTAGATTACATATACATCCACACCCTATGCATAGGGTCCCTCTCCTCAACAAAAACAAGAACACAAAGGCAGTGTTCCCTCATCCATTCAAGTACCTCTACAGTGCAAGGCCACACATTCAAGGTTCTTGTCCAAAAAGAAATCATCCAAACTAGTTCAGATAAAGAAAAAAATGACAACTAGAATTTTTTAACAGCTCCAAATCCATCATCATCAATTATATCCCTCTTAGGATGTCAAATAAAGACAACCTCTTCAATTATGCAAATTTCGCACTAGGAGATCATCTCAATAAACAATTCGACATATGATATGGGATTCGATGCAATGGAGACCATTGATTCCTAAGGGGGGAGGCTTGATCCAGATGGACATCAATGGCAACCCAACTATTGCACTAGTTCAAAATAATTATCCATTTTGGTAGTTTCCTAGTTATTTTTCTATGGTTTTTTGGGTGCCAAACTTTCAAGGTCGTTTTGAGGCCATAAACAAAGTTTTTTGGTGATTTGATGGGCCAAATCGTTTCCAGTGGCATGCATTTGGCCCTAGTTGAAATATGTAAATATAGTATGGAAATTTCCAATGGGATATTGTGCTCCCAAATTGGAGACCGTATGCAAAAAGTTATGACCCCAAGAAGTTGACTGTTCAACTAACGATCTTGGGGCCAAAACATTTATGATGGTTCATATTTTAGGATTATGTTTTGGACCTTTAGTGTTATATCCCTCATGATTATTATAAATAGGACCCTTTGGAGTCATTTTGTATTCATTTAGGAATGGATGAGCGTAGCAACCACATTGCTTCTCAAAGATAACTACCACCATTCTAGTTGTTGTAATTCCGCCATTTAATAGAATATGTGTTTGTTGTATCTATGTTTTTATTACAATATGTTTGTGCTTATGATTTTATATGTGTTCTTTAAATTAGTTCACACATAAATATGAATCAATGGTATCGAAGAAATCTTCTCTTAGATTGTTTCTCGGTGCAAGTCCCTGATGAGGTCAAAGTATAAAGAGTTAGTTCTTGAACTAGTTTCACTTTCGGAATACCACTCTCTTCGTCCGAAGTGGTCTCCCATGGAGGAATAAAATAAATACGACAAAGTAGGAGATCCTATCAAGTCATTTCTTGAGGAATCCCTTGCACGAAAGAGGAATGAGATGATGGATAGTTTCACCCAGATCCTTCTATGAATGTCGACACTTGCGGATGCACCTATAATGAGAAGCCATTTTTGAGATGCAAATCCATTCAAGGTACAACTTAACTTTGATATTCCTTTATTTAAATTCCATATCGATGTTGATTCCCTAGATAAGTGGTTGAATTTTCTAGAAGGGTATTTCTCTATCCACTATTTTTCCAATGGGAAAAACATCACCTTTGCACTCCTTAAGGTTGTCCCCCGTGTCAAAAATTGGTGGGATAATTATTGTGAGAAAAACTCATCAAATGAGTCTAGAATATTTGAGGCTAGTCCCATTTGGGACTCCTTCATAGATATTGTGAAGGAACAATACTACCCTGCGGGAAACTATGATGAACAATAGACAAGATGGACCATTCTATGTCAAGAGAGGGACCAAACGGTGTCAGAGTAAATAAAAAACTTTCATACCTTGCATACAAATTTGGGTATCAAGGACTCTGATTAGCACCTAGTATGGAAATATATTAGTGGAATACAACGGTACATCTAAACCAATATGGAATTCCTAAACATCTCATCACTTGGATATGCCTATCAGTAAGCTGTCAAAATTGGCAAGAAATTTTGACAAAAGAACAAGTGATAATTTGGAGCTGTGAATAAACTGCAGAAGCAAGGCAAGGGAAACCCTGGCTTAGAGAGAAAAGGACAAGGAAAGGACAAACAATCCCTACCATAAGAAAAGAAGGGTGATGGAAAGACAAAGAAGGACACTGGGAAGTGGTGTGATTTCCACATAATTCCCTAGCACAACACCAATGAATTCCACTCAAAGTAGAAACTGGTGGACGAGATAAAAGCTTCAAAATCAGATCTTGATTCTGATTCAGAACCCAATGTCATAGCCATAGACTATGGGAAGCATATCATTGATGCAGAACCCATTATCACTGTTGTTACAACACATATCCAACCAGAGGAACCTAAAGATTCATAAGCAGAGGAGCGGCTTGAAATTGTGGGTGAATGGAACCCCACTACATTTTGTTGTTGACAACGACAACCAAAAGAACCTGATATCAACATACATCATCAATATATTGGAGCTTTTGTAAACACCACACCTACAACCATACAACATCAGATGGGTAAGCCAGGGATGAGGTATCCATGTTACTCATCAATGTCACCTACCATATGGCATCAATCCTTTCAAATATAAGGTATGATGTGATGTATCACCACTTGAAGTCCGTGATGTTATTTTAGGACAACCATATATGCGGAAATGTCATGATATATATGAATCACAACCTCATAATGTCATTTTAACTTTGTGAGGACAACTCTATCGGATACCAGAGACAATTTCACCTTCCATAGTCTCACAGGGAAAGAATATAATCTCCCACAATGGGAATTTCTCCCTCTTCACAATAACCTCTAAAGGAGGACATTAGATTATAGAGACCTCCACACCCTCTACATAGGGTCCCTTTCCTTAACAAAAACAAGAAAACAAAGTTAGTATTCCCTCATCCATTCGAGTACCTCTACTATCACTCATATTTTATCCTTGGTTGTAGGAGGATAAGTCCAATGTAGCAACAAAATCAAACTTTAGGAGGAAAGTTGACTTATTTCCTACCAAAGAGGGATCTATCAATAATAAAAAAACAAGGACTAGAGATGTCTTTAAATAAACAATTTTAGGGATTGTTTGGCTGAAACAAGTGACTAACATTGGGCATGGAGTTGAAAATCACAAGTCAAATGATAATGCTTTGCAAAACAATTTCTTCACAGAGGAAAGGAAATCACTCTTTTATAACCAGTTCATTAATTGTCTGGTGGTAAAGAAGAATAAGAAATAATCCATTAACACGGGCATCAAATGATGAATCCATTATGAAATTTGCTGGAAAAAGTTTGTGGATGCTTGAAATCAAAGAAATAGAGCATAAACATATGAATTATGATTCAATATACACTTATACAAGCATGAAAGATAACAAAGTGAATAAGATAAAAGGAAATGCATTCACAATAAGGAAAGTAAATACAGATTGTAACAAGAATAACACAGGAATGTTTGACAAAAACTTGCTTGGATCTACAATTTTATTAACTTGGAAACTCTGTTACAAAAGGTATCTCTTTCTCATAGGGTCCAACCCTCATTACATTAAAAAATGGTGCTTTTATACATCAATATTGATCCTTGAGCTTATAACTACCTACATTCTAAAAATAGACATTCAAATAATGAATTGGTTGAATTTTAGATTCTCAATAATGACGTCTCCAATATTCATGAATGGAGAATATGTAGACTTATTTTGGAGAAATTCAAAGGTTGTAGAAAGTACTAAGTTCTACCCAAGTAGGAATGCAATACATTGTAACAAAGTTATATACAACTGATTTGTTGTCAAGTTTGAAATGTTACAAATGGATAGGTTCCATTGGCATGTCCTAATGAACACTTAAAGCCATTGTAAGACACTCATTGTCGAATGTTCTTACTTGCGTGTCTGAGTGTGAAAATGTTTAATCCTAGTGAATGCTTGGTACCTCAAACAAATCATGGTTCGATGGGTGATTCAATGGCTAAAGATTCAAAGAATGATAGTGATGGAAATCATAACAATCCTTCAAATGATGAGACAACCTCAGGATAAGTTTATGCGTTAGCCTTGGGTTTTAGCTCAAATGTGCTCGAGAAAAACAATATTTAGGGAGAGATGTTGGGATTATGTAATTTAAATTTTGTGTGATGGTGGAAATATTTATACCATGTTGGAACAAGTGCTCCCTCATGGACCTATATAAATAATGTATATGTGTCATCTACAAAGCTTTGTATAGGCGATTTCTCCTTTTTACAAATTAGAATGAGGTTTTCTTCTAAATATTTTCACTTTAATTATAATAAATTTGAATACTTCAAGTAATTTTGCATGGACACAGGTGGAACGCCAACTTTTGGTAGGCTAGGTGGTAATGGCTCCACACTAAAGTGGTTTCGCAACTCTACTTTTGGAGTTGTTTTCAATTCAAATTTTCCACATGCCTTGGCGGTTTTTAGCCAACGACACTTCAATCCTGATCTATTTTTTTATTTACTTTATAATGTTTTGTACCTACTAGCCATCGATTTTTCTTGCAGGAGGATGATATGCATGTTCAAGACTAATGTATTTTACATGGTGGAAGGATCATCCCTAAAATTACATGCAATAAATACCTTGTCAATGGTAGATTCAACCATCTAAACATGCCCTTATCTTTACTTAATTGGATCGATACATCACACTCTGGTTATGGATGGGAACACTAATGAATGATGAGCAGTTATACTTTTGAATCCACTAATTCTTTTCTCAGGACCTGCAAGTGATATGTTTAAGGCTCTTCCATGTGACCATATTTCACACCCGTCGAGTGAGAAATCATGTGGAGTAGTGGAGGCTCTTCCATGTGGCCATATTGCACACCTATCGAGTGATCAATCATGTGTAGTAGAGGGACAAGGCACATAACCTACCATAAGTCAAAACGTGGGCACTAGGATAATGAGGAGAAAGAGCACAAACCATTTCTCAATTCATATGTCAAAATTTGGGTATTGGTATGATGAAGAGAAAGAGCACAATCCATTTCTCACAATTTAGTAATTCATGTGTTTTAGATTAAAAAATTAAGAACCTTAGTTATGAGAATGAAGAGCACATGTCCTTTATTACTATAAAGGATACTTCAGTATTGCATATGAAATAATTATGTGCAATTAAAAAATATATGTAATTCCATTATTTACACTTATTAAAATAATAATAAAATTTTTGGAAGCTAATAATCACAACATTTGAAACCAATGTTTGCACTACTGGAAACCGATAATGACACTTTAAAAAACCATTCATAATACTTTTGGAAACTGATGTCCACACTTCTGGAAACCGATGTAACACCCTAGTTTTGACCTCGTTTCATTAATGTATATGATGTAAATATTATATGGAATCATGATAAGGAGCTCAATGCCAAGGCACTGTCACTAATTGATGTTTGGTATATAGGCGATCATGGTTGATTCCTATGGTTTCCATGCTAAGTTAAGCACGTTTGTAAACATCATGTAAATATGAAAATTAATGAAAAACCCACAGCCAACTATGTCAATGCAATGAATAATGAGATGGGGCATGATTTTCCTAAGGATAAAGGGGTGCGGAATGTTAACCTTGAACCCATTTGGGGAAAACCTATGTGTCATTGGGAGAACCCATCAGAACTGTCAACTAACCTCTTTCTTTTCTTTCTTCCCAACCATTTATTTTGCCAGAAGGTGGTTGAGGTAGTTATGGCTTGGAAGGGGAAGAGAATGGGAAAAAATACGAATTGGGAAGAACACCCAGTTCTGAAATGTCGTGTTTTGCTTGTAGGGACAAGAAAACACCAGAACCATATGCCATTTTGACTCACGTGTTAATGTTTTGGTTTTACTCTCACATTTTGAGAACTGCGGGATGTTACAGCTCATCATCCATCTCCATTCTCCATTCACGAGAATCTCTTTAGTAGATGAGCTCTTCCTGTGTGTATCCTTTGCGTTCTGCAAGTGTTTTCCCTTGGCAGGACTGTGATTGCTACGTTGCAGCATTATCTTAAACTACATAGTGTATGAGACCCTATTACTCATGTTCCAGAGTAATCATGTGTTGTAGAGTCTCCCTGTGGTTGTTGTATTGTGAACCCTGGTTCGGGTCTAAACTATGTAGAAGACTTAGGAATGGGAGAGACATGGAATGTGCTTGATAAACCTAGTGTGGAACCTCACAATAAGATAAGATTGGCTTGTGAACCTGCTATGCACATCCTGAAGAGCACTGGAAGGGAAGGTGTATCCTGAGGGACTATGGAGCAGAGAAGGGGACACTTCCTTGTGTTGGGTGTGTAGGTAGTGGGGAATCTAGGCCAGATAGGTCTTGTGAAGGTGTTCTTAGCTCTATATATGAGCTCACTAGCTTAGCATTTCTTCCTGACGATTTCCTTAGAATCTTGAGAAACCCAACGGGAAAGATGGCTTGGCTGGTAGCCTGATAAACCCATATGTTGTCTTGATTGTGACTTGTTGTGTTTGACCTAGTGAATAACCTTGCCTGGACAGTATGATAAACCCAACTGTGAATGCTGGCTTGGATAGTTAGCCTGATAAACCCAGCAGTGAGATGGATTGACTATGTACAGTCTGATAAACCCATATGTTGGCTTGACTGGTCCTTAAAGGTGAATGTTGGCTTGAATGTGTTCAGTCTGTGATACCCAACTGTGAGATGGCTTGGTTGAGTGACCTGTGAAACCCATATGTTGGAATGTTTTCCTTTACAGCCTGATAAGCCCATCTATGTTTTCTTGGCTTAGTTGTATGGCACCCTTGGCTATGTATGAGTATGCTAGTGTTCCCTTATTCGTGTAGGAAATCATGCCCATCTCGGGGGTGGAAATGTCACTAAGAGACTAAGGAGCACACTGGCCTATGGTTGGGTGGAACGTTGCAGTGACATAGCTAGTTGTGGGACAAATTATGTTCAAGATAAGTGTTATTGTCTACATAATTCTTTGCAACTGTATTTCTTGCATTGTAATGGCTTGATGGAATGTGATGAACATGTTGCTGTGTTGAATTGATGCATTGCTCTTTTGAATAACTGCAATTATAGGCATCTATGTATGTTTTTAACTCAATTCATTTTGAACTAAGTTGCAGGGTAGATTGGCTAGATTGGTAATGGCCTGAATGATCAGATTGATCCAAGACTTCAGTCAAAAAACTAAGTTTCCTGTTAGAAATACTCCTTTGCGCAAGTTTGCAGGATTGCGAGATGAGGAATGTCAATTTGCATATTTTGGTTTTCGTATATTTCCCTTTTGCAAATTCCTCTCTGCAACTTGTGGGATGCGGTATCATGGTGTCGTGATTCCCATAATTCCCAATCCAGTAATTCAAATCTCCATGCCCTTGATCTTCGTGGGATGATTCCCTACCGTTGATCTGTTTCTGATGCGAGATGCGGATTGTGGGAAGTGAGATTTCAATTTTTGTAACTTTTCGACCACACAACTTGGGCTTTCCGCACCATTGATTTTTGTGGCTGAATTCTGAGCCATTTATTTGGTTCCAGCTGTGGGATCATTTATGATCGTTGATTTCCGTCATGTTTCTCTTCGTTGTATGATCTCCTCTGAGATATTTCCTTGCAGATCGTCGAACTGATCGATGGAAGAAGGGAGGGGGCATGATAGTGTTGGAAATTTCGAGATGTGGTCATGACCATGCCCTATGTTTCGATGAACAGTAAAGGTTCTTGATGAAATTTTAATTCCGCATGATAATGGGGTATGGGTACGTGACAGTGTGGTATCGGATCCATGGGTTGCAGCATTGGGCCTGGATGGACTGAAAACCAGTCAAGAATACCCTTTGACACCAACTTGTAGTACACTACAATGTGTTATCAGAGCTGCGGGTTACAGCATTGGGCCTGGATGGGTTGGGAATCAGTTAACTAGAGGTGTCGGTTATAGCAATGGGACTAGATAGGCCAATTAATAGGAAGTAAAAGGTTTTGATTTTGAATTACTGTGTGTCTAACAAATGGTGTTGATAAAACATTTTGTAGAGTCATAGTATATTTTGAAAAAGTAAGCTGTGGTTCACCCATGAGAACCCATGACATATATGATGCTTGGGACTCCTACGAGTGTGCGTGAGATGCCATGGGGGGGGATTTCCAAGTTGAAAATGATGACATAGAATCTAATGGAAGGAGATTTCAAGAGACGCCGCCAAATATTGCGGCCACCATGAGAATCTTGATTAAGACCCAGGAAGAGCAGCATCAGCGGAATGTTTGTTGGGTAAAAAAATTAAACAAATTATAACAGAATTCCAATGATTTAATTGTCAACCCGGAGAGAGCGTAAACTTGTGAGGCACAAAAATAATATATGCAGGGGCAGAGTGTTGCTTAACCTAATCTACAATTAAAATTGAATCTAAGTTATGAAAACAAGAAATCATATGGAAATAAATCTACTTGCAGAAAACATGAAATTACATAAATTAACTTGATAAAGAAAGACTAAAATTGCATGAAATAAACAGGTATAAATCAATTGAAATTAACTGGTGAGCTCACATAAAATCAATACTCAAAATGCATAAGAAAGAAATAACTGAAATTCTATACTAACAACTCATAAGAAAGAAATTGCTAGAAGTATATATTAACATAAGAGAGTCAAAGGAGGTGCAATAACCATCATCTCCATTACATAACACTCAAAATATATTGTATGACTAAATCTAAACTATTCTCTACTTCCAAACCACTAGAGGGGCCTCTAACCAAAATGAGGAGAGAGCCCTCCTATTTATACATGAATTCAAGATAACTGATCATAATTACAGATCCACTATTCTCTCAACTTATCCCTCAAAATCCTCAACAAATAGAAAACTCATCCCTTTAAATCCTCAACCAAATATTGGATGAGATATTATCTCCACATGTCCATGATTTTCTCCTTGAAATTAGCTCATATCTAGAAGATGAAATTCGAATCTGATGCTAGGTGGCCACTTTTGAGCTTGCTAAAGTCTTCAAATACACCTATACACATCACCAAACTCACCCAACTTTAAAGTATAATGAAAATATGTTATTTTTCTCAATAATTAACCATAAATTCACTCAACAATAAATGATTTGGAAAATAGTAATATAAACCCATATTTGTTATGAAAGTGGTGAATATTAATGGTTTTATGGAAGGATAAGATAGGAATAAGGTGACAAATGGTATATAAAAGGTGAATAAGATGTGGTCTTTTTGTGACTCAACATACCCCCAACTTGACTATTTGCATGTCCTCATGCAACTATGCATTGATTCCTTTAAAACTTGTGTCTTGTAGCTGAGGCTTTACAGGATCATGGTATGTAATAGTAAATCATTCCATGATTTTGAAATGCATGAGTGGCAGTGATTTTTTTCTTTTTTTCTTTATATATATATATATATATATATATATATATATATATATAGTGGTTGGTTCTTGTGTAACAAGCATAACAAATATTGGTTCTTGTGTTAACAGCATTTGCTCATTTTATTTGTATTTTTGCTGCAATACATAAGATTTTAACAGTCTACATGCATTATAAATGATAAACCATCAATGTATAGTAAAAATCCTTTTCTTCATATTATGAATCATGCCAGCATAGTTTGGGAAATACATGTTGATTAAGGGTAAATGAGATGATGAATATGTAAAATGGTAATGAATAGTCCCCCCCAACTTAAGATAGATTAGGTTTATGAAAATAAGAAAGGGAATGTAATGAGGGAATTTTACAAATTCATTCATTTTCTAGCATTTAAGGAATTACGTGGTTAAATATTAGAAAACAACATACCTCCACTTACCCAAAAAGTTGAGGAATTTCTACAATAGGAATGTGGTTGTTACTGCTAAATCATAGAATGTGAAGTGGAGGAACTGAACTACTGTTTGTTTGGATGAAGTAAAAAAATGAGAGCTGCAAGTAGAACTGTGGTAGTATCACATGGCTGAAAGTACACTGCTATAAAACTACTGATGATGTCATAAAAAATATATAGTCTTCACCTTCTACAAAACCCGATGGTACAATTCTTATCATGCGAATAAATGTTTCGATGTCGAACATCGAAAGAGGTCATTAGATTACCGACCATTAATGAATGTTGTTAACCAATGCGAGGCAATCTCACCATTGATGTCAATGAGTGCCAAGGTACCTAAGTACATCGTGCGAAATGCGAATAAAGGAGTTGATGTCGAGCCACTTGCAATATCTAACGATCAAGGGACATTGATGTATTCCCATGATTGTCAGTGAGAGAACTTTCCATTAAGGCATGCAAGCCTCAAGGTACTAAAAATGAACTCTAGTCTCTATCCCAGATAATGTGCTGAGGTCAATGGGGCAAGACTTGTTGAAAGGTGGGCCTTAAGGTATCCCACATCAGTCAACATGAGTTGTACATAATGACTGGTAGGACTATAAATGAAATATCTTACGATCAAACAGCTTTTTATGGCAGGGATAACAAAGCAATGTAGTCATGTAAAGGAAGCTGAATGGTTTTATTCATAAGGAAAAAGATAAACTAAAAATAAGGTAAAATGTGTGCGACTCAAAAAGGTAGACATGCAGGAAGTTATGATCTATAAGGAAGTGACAAAGTAGACTCTGACATGGATGATGAACAAGCTTGGAAGGAAAAAGGGTAGTAATCATGAAATGGCGTAATTTGTTTCCGAAAGGGTTCTTTGTAGCAGCAAAATGTTATGACATACATAGTGGAAACTCAACTTCTTCAAGCTTTGGAGCATTTTTTCTTAAAAGTTTCTGCGATTCTGGAAATTATTTCTACATGCCATTCATTTGTCTTTGAATCTGCAAAAGAGGTTAGGATTTTCCTGCAACCAACTTGTGAGAGCATTAAAAATACAGAAAAATACGTGCTTAACAAACCAAGTCAAAGAAAATAAATGAAATGATTTTATACCTGAAAGTGGCGACGCTTCCTATCAAAACCTATTTCTGAGTGACTTGCGAAAACAAGTTAGCGCAACGATCACTAAAATTTTGAGAATATTTCAAATTCATTTATAATACCTAATACTTTTTATTTAATAGTTTTTTATTTTATTTTATTTTTATTTTTGTAATGTTGTCATAATTATTTTTAAAGTTTTTTTATATAATTATTTGATTTATTTACCACAAGAACAATTGTGTATATGTTTATTTTAATTGTGTTAAATTTCTATATATATAGATATAAGCTAATTTAGATTTTATTTGTTTTTGTTTTTTTTCAAATTTTTAATTATTCTGCAATTAGAACAAAAAGAAATTGGAACAAAACGCAGAGTTTTTTTTAGAGCCTCCTTATACAAAGATTAGTGTGTCTTTATGTAACATTTGAGCAACAAAGAGAGAGGGGGTCGACCCTTTCAATGGTCAACCCCTCTAAAAGAAGACTATCTAGAGTGTGCAAACAAGAGACCTTTTTAGCAGTTTGAATGACCATGCTGGTGGAGATCTGAATAATCCTTTTTAAATAGATATGAAAATTGGTTAATTAGATAAATGAGTACCTAAATTATGAAGAATGAAAGAAATGCAGCTTAATATTGCATAATCATATGCAAGCATGGTTTATATGAAGATCATAACAAAATTGAAACAAACACCTACCTTCCCCAAACCAAAGATATGCCAGGTGTCACTATGCAAAAATACAAAATAAGAAGAAGGCTTAGCTGTGACAGCAGCTGCCTTTGATTTCAAAGGAGATGAAACATACTTCAATTTAGACTTTTTGTATCGGGCTTCAAAATTGTCAAAGTTTTTCTGAAAGACATCATGAGAAAATGGTAAAGGCTTAAGGACGAGGAGATGGATAAGCCAACATTCAATCATCCCTACCATGTTTCATTTATTCTCATGTGACTTGGAAAGATAAATGTGGATGCAACTGAAATTCGAGGTTTATCATCTAAATTTACACCTAGTTTCTCAAAAGTGCTCTACTTGTTTCTTTAATATGTCAAGGCGAATACTTCCATTATTATCCTAAAAAACGACCTTAACTGGATTGAAAATCAATGTATATACTTCATTGTCTAATATAAACATAGCAACTACATATTCCCTGCTTAATATAATTGATAAGGTTAAATATAATATCAAACTACATCATTGGACTACATGTTATGTCATTAGCCTATAGGAATATACATGCCACGTAGTTCATGCATGGGCATATATATTCCTTTATTTATCAATTATATTAAACTGTCTATTATATGCAATCCAATATGGTATATTAATATTAATAAGGTTTAATCAGGATAAAACCTCATTTACTATAAATGGATTAGTATACCATAAAATAGCATTTAGGTTTAATATTAGTAATCAAGAGGGATATAAAATAGTCTAAAAACATTTAACACAATACTATATCTGCACATTAGGTTTTAGCATAAATATTATAATGTTTTCACTAGAATTTATATATAGACCTGGTAAATACTATATCTAATATCAATAGGCAAGAAAATATTACTTCAACAATTCCACTTATTTTATACCCTTGAAGACCAATATTGCAATATAAAAAAAAGTAAGAGTCATTAGTTTTGCTACGATGGTCCCTTAGTCGTCGTCATAAAAAGGGTGAACTTGTGGACAAAATGGGAAGCAGTACATGCACCCATCCAATGCATAATAATGCATCATCTTATTACATCTCGGAGGCTCTCGTATAAAGCAGCCCAGCACTTTTGTCACATGAATTTTGGACCTGTAGTGGCCAATCGTAAGGTAGATTTGCACATTTTTGTTGACTAATGGTGAATGAGGGAAAAGCTTCATGGTCACGCAAACTTTTGGTGCATCTCACCAAATTTGTGTAAATCGTCGTTAGGTATCCCGTAGTTGTTACAGCTGACAAAGCACACTGGATTTATCTTTGTTTTCTAGTGTAATGATGGAGTCGATTTTTTGAATGGGTAAGCTATTCCATTATTTTGTAGAGCTTAGCATACATGAATACACTATCTGGGAGGTGATTTACAATTTTTTCATCCATCAGGTCACCATGCTATGCGAGAATGGAAGTTATCCCCACTCGTTTCCACAACGCACTTGAGACTTTCTGCGAGGTCGGGGGTGCTGCTATCGTCATGTGATAACAATTAAAGGACGAAATAGAGACATGAATTACAAATTAGCAGTTATGATATTTGTGGAAGAGGGGATAGATGGAGGTACTATTGCTCCTCCTTTAGATGCCTCGCCACCCGTATGCGCAGAAGTGGATATGAATAGAACTATACTGTGACTGCTATGCATGAAAACGATTGGTGTATATTATCCATGCTTCAGAATGTTGATTTACGCAAGTTAGATGAGCAATGGCATGGTTAGTTATATGATCGTTCAATTCAAAAGGCTGGGATATGACTAAGAAATTGCTTCAAGGCTGCTCCTTTTAATTAAGAGTGAAATTGATCATAGCAACTATCTTTGGGTTGTTATCACAGTAAAAGAGTGGAATATAAAACGTATTTATGAATACCTTCGGTAAAGCAGAAGTCAGGTTGATCGAGAGAACTATCCTACCTATTACTCCAATCTTAGTCTTCCATTCGGAACTGATATAGAACATTTATTGCTCTATCCAAGAACTCTCTCACTATTACTTATATAAACATATATAGTCACCTTCAGAAAGCTGCCATGATAGGAATAAAAATTCCAATCAAGTATCCCGTGTATAATTCGACTGTGACCAAACTAGATGCCAGTTGCTTGGATATGATGCTTTGGTAATAAATCGATAGTAGATTAGATGAAGAGGATTTATGATGTGGGTGACATAGGTCACAATGTGAGGTTTTACATTTCTTGGATTCCAAGGTAGGCCTTCGAGGTTTTTCAGTGACTGAAAATGGTTGTATTTGACATTTTTGGACTAAGTGGCATCGCTCGCCTAGTTTGCATTTGATATTGCTTCGGTTCGTGAGTTTTGTGATTTCTGTTTATATAGATTTATATGGGTGAAGTGCGAAAAATGTACATGAATCCTTATGAAATGGATTCAGGATACCCATATTCTTTAAGCTCTTCGCCACAGTCGAGAGAAACTGATTTAGAGCAGATATGGGTGGCCAGGGATTCGACCGGTGGTGGCTCCCGGGTTCGACTGATGTGCAATTATGGTGGAAAAATTCTTCCCCGTCCTCATGACAATCGAATTATAAGTAACTGGATCTACATATAATACATATAAATGACCTCGATGTACAACGTATAATATATTATGAATTCCTCATTGTAATGCTATTTAGAAAATCTGTATTAAAATTCTATTAATGCAGATTGAATCCATAACTAGGTGTCAATTGAATTATAGCTGGGAATATATAGTAGATATATTAGTAACCATTAATCATACCCATATTTTTGGCGACATATTACTCAGAAATATAATTAACTCAAGTGATTACCAAAATTACATTCATAATAGAACACTTAGACATTGCCAATTATCAGTGCGTAGAATATTTCTCAGCTCTATTGAAACAACCAGAAGGTTCGGGTATTGAAGCGGTTGACAATCCAATCCAAGTGAAGAGAGATCCATGAATCACTAGATTGTCATCATGATCGAATAGTTCAAGATGGAGTAGGAAGCACCAACTAGAAAACAAAATGCTTGGACTATTGTTATAACCGTTCACGCTGATTTCATTGGAGATATTGCGCCTAATTCTGTGGAGAATTCAAGTGCGATGGTTTTTAAATCTTGTTGTATCCTATTCTTAGTTAACTCGTCACCCTATTTTTTCTTTTGATTAACATGCAGTCAATACACATAGATCTTCTCGTAGCGGTTGGGAACAAACTCAATAGTTTATTTTTGGTCTTACTACCAACTATTGTTTTCATTATGATTCCTCCGTAACAACCTCTCCACATTGATCTATTCGTGGATCAAATTTTCTATGGGAACCCATATCTCAGTTGATTTGATAATTTTCTAAGATGGTTACAACAACCCAGGGCATCCAAATAGGGTTGGATTGGTTTGCAGGTGGAGCTGGATAATCGACAAGCATCAACTATTATCTATTCGAAATTAAACAGTGAATTACATCAAATTTCTACATTTCTTCGACCTCGTTATGTAGGTTTCCTAACCTCTGTACTTCAATCTATACAGGAAGCTATATATTGAAAAATTATGGGCAAGTTGTTTGCATTTTAGTGCCTTTTCTCATATCTAGGTTCATATTTTTTATATCTTACTCGTTCTTGATATTGTTCTCATAATGCCAAAATTATCTTATGCTTGAAATGTTTGTGTTTGCAAGATCATTTTAGAAAAGGTGGATTGAGGTAAGTCCAAAGCGCATATCAAACTATAAGTAGAACGCACCGTTCGAATACACAGATTGAACGCTAGTTCGAAAGATGGAGTATTTGCAGGTTTCGTAGGGAATACTGTGTGCAGGTTTCATATGGTCGTCAGCTTGCGAATGCACATAAAGGGCTAAAACAAAACTATTGATATAATTTTTATTGCATTTTTTTACTTTTTTTTTTATATACATTAATATTAAACGCTGCATTGTTTATATCAAATTAGTATTACCAATTTATAAAAAAAAATAAAACTAAAAACTTTTAACAAAGAAATGTGATATTCAATTTTAATTAAAAATTTTATATTTTTTTTAAATCTTTGTTTTTAAGGCATTCCTAAAAATAGATTTTTATTCCTAGTAAGTTAAAAAAGTGTCGAAGAGAGGGTAAAGTTTTTATTTTATTTTTTTATTTTCATTCTCTATAATTTAAGTCTAAATTTTTATTTTTAAAACTAATATTTAAAACAAACAAAAACATTATAAAACTAAAACTAAAACTCTATAGGAAAATTGAAACTAGTATTTGTTTATTATATTCTTATTTGTTTACTAATTTATTTATTCTATTGTCTAATCGTTCATAGCTTTAGAAGAGAAAAGACTTAATCCCTGATACATTTTTTTATTCCTAGTATAACCAGAAAAATAAAAAAGGAAAAGAGATAAAAAATCTGGTAAATATATCTTTTTTAGATTTAGAAAATTAAAACTATTTTTTAATCCCTAACAAAATTAAAACAAAATAGTAATTTAAGACTATTAGAAATAAAAATTTAACAAATAGAAACATTAAAGAAAATTAAAGCATTCTACAGGTTAATTAAAAAACTAAACCTACCTACTCTATTTTAACTGGAATTTACAATCATTTAAGTGTACTGAAACTTCCAGTGGAACCATACATGTAAAAGCAATAAGAGAATATTTACAAAATAAAATCTAATGTATTCAAAGGTATGCGAAATTAGGAATTGTAAATGTAAATTAACAAAGTAAAAATAAAAACAAAACTGATCTAACCTAACACTTACTTGGAACCTGTGTCCGATGTAGCTTTCATTTGCATGATGATCACCCGAGATCCCTTATTCATCCTCTTCAATCTCCAGTTCAAACATGTGCTCTTCGTCTTATATGCAGGATTCTTCAAATGTCGATTGTTCAGTGTTCGCTTCAGGAAGATTGATTTCATCATTTACTAATGTCAAGATATCCTCTTCTAAAGAAGAGGAGATCCTGATTTTTGCTAGGATCTGAGTGAGCTTCTCTAAGATTATGCTCATCATAAAGCTAAAATCAAATCAAATGCAAAAAGAAAGAAAAGAAATAAAAAATGAGTACATGACAAATGCGACAAACAATACGAAATGAGTTAGTACAAAAAATAGAAAAATAAAAAGCGCACAAAAATATGTATAAAACAAAAATGAACATATAAAAAATTAAAACAAGTTAGTATGAAATAAAGGTGCCCAAAAATGAAAACAATCCAAACTTTAAACTACAACTGTAAATGAAAAATGAAAACTTGCATTTGCAGAAAAAGAAAGAACTTGCAGGAAAATAAATACTTTGCAGAAAACAACCAAGGCTTTGGGGAAACCCACTAAAGTGGATGCGTCTAGTTGTTACACCATGGAAATCCCGTAAATCCCATAGCGAGGTCGTCCTTTAATATTACCATTTCCCCTCCCCCTTTCTATCTAATAAAAACAAACTATCTACCTATCTAAACTCCGATCCCTTTTAGCACCTCCCCGGCAACGGCACCAAAATGTTGGGTAAAAACATTAAGCAAATTATAGTAGAATGCCAACGATTTAATTATCAACCCAAAGAGAGCATAAACTTGTGAGGCACAAACAAAATATATGCAGGGGTAGAGTGTCGCTGAACCTAATCTACAATTAAAATTGAATCTAAGTTATGAAAACAAGAAATCATATGGAAATAAATATACTTGTAGAAAACATGAAATTACATAAATTAACTTGATAAAGAAAGACTAAAATTGCATGAAATAAACAGGTATAAAGAAATTGACATTAACTGGTGAGCTCACATAAAATCAATACTGAAAATGCATAAGAAAGAAATAACTGAAATTCTATACTAACAACTCATAAGAAAGAAATTGTTGGAAATCTATATTAACATAAGAGAGTCAAAGGAGGTGCAATAAGAATCATCTCCATTACATAACACTCAACATCTATTCTATGACTAAATCTAAACTATTCTCTACTTCCAAACCACTAGAGAGGCCTCTAGCCAAAATGAGGAGAGAGCCCTCCTATTTATACATGAATTCAAGATAACTGATCATAATTACAGATCCACTATTCTCTCAACTTATCCCTTAAAATCCTCAACAAATAGACAACTCATCCCTTTAAATCCTCAACCAAATATTGGATGAGATATTCTCTCCACATGTCCATGATCTTCTCCTTGAAGTTAGCTCATATCTAGAAGATGAAATTCGAATTTGAGGCTAGGTGGCCACTTTTGAGCTTAATAAAGTCTTCAAATACACCTATACACATCACCAAACTCACCCAACTTTAAAGTATAATGAAAATATGTTATTTTTCTCAATAATTAACCATAAATTCACTCAATAATACTCAAAAAAAAAATATTTGGAAAATAGTAATATAATTCCATATATATTATGAAAGTGGTGAATATTAATGGTTTTATGGAAGGATAAGATAGGAATAAGGTGACAAATGGTATATAAAAGGTGAATAAGATGTGGTATTTTTGCGGCTCAACAATGCTGCTATGTTGCAGAGTTTAACAGACTTGCAAAGAAAGATAGACTCTAGACAGGGTAGAGTAAAACCCGAAGATAGTAAGAGTAGTACAAGAAGAAGAAGAAGGACTGCTAGTAGATCATCTATTTAAGAAGAAGCAAGTGAGGATTCAAGCTCTTATTCTCGCAAGGGAAAGAGAAAGAGGCACCATAGGGATCACTCTTGGGATGAATTTAAGAAGGCTAAACCTACTATGTTTGATGGCGAGGTAAGGACTGGACAAGAAGTTGAAGCTTGGATTCTTGGGATAAAGAAGTACTTCCAAGTTCAGGATTATTTGGGGATCATGAAGGCAAGGGTTTCCATGTTCAATTTGAATGGAAGGGTATCCATTTGGTGGGAGTACTTCAAGAAAGTAAGGAAGATGTAACACCTCAGTTTTGACCCGGTTTGCATGATGTATATAATGTAATTAATCGTGGTGAGGAGCTAAAGGAAAAAGCCCCACCATCGATTCGGTTGTGTATGTTTCGACAATAGGGATAGGTGCCGATGGTATATTGTGCTATCCGGCACATTATAGTTTGGAATCATGTAAATACGCACATCAAATAAAATAAACCACAACTAGCTGCGACGGGGCAACGTTGAATGAAAAGGGCATGATTCCAAAGGATAAGGGTGGGGGGGGATTTCAAACCTTAGTTTATGGGGGGAACCCATGTGTTACCACCTTATTTGATTTTCCATCTCCCCTTGTCTCATCCAACCACTTTAATGTCTTGTTGAGTAGTTGATGTAGTTATGGCTGGGAGTGGAGTGTGGCAGGATTGTCAGTCCTTGCCCACGCGTACACTCCACCAGCGAGTTGACCTCACGTTGGAAGCAACCTCCATCGTCATTCTCTCACATGATGCCACTCTTCCCTGGTCTGTTCACTCTCACGAAGGGGACACACAGGAGGAGGTTGGTTCATTTTCCTCACTCACCGGTCGGGGGATTATTTTTTGGTTTTGTGCATGCAGCGAGTTGGAAGAGCGGCCTCAAGGGCATGATTTCTGCTGTGTATGTGAAATAGCCGTGGTTTTAATCCACGATTCTGGCTTGCTGTTGGTTTAACCTGCGATTTGGGTTGCTGTCATTCTTCCCCTGATTTTTGGATGCCGTTGAGAGTCTGATTTCTTCTTCCATTTAGGACTGCGTGTGTGTTTCTTTCTTCCATGTTTTGCCTGGGTTGTGTCTTTTTCCTTTGCACATAGGTTGAGAGTTGTGATTTCCCCTTTTATGCCTGTGTAAGTTCTCCAGCCATTGCATGGAGGAACTGTGTGCTATGGGCTCTTGGATGTTGGACGATTGCTAATTTCCACATCCGTTGGCTAAGTTTTCCCATGTCTATGCTGGGAGTTCTGCTTTAGTCCCAACTGTGGACAGTGTAAGGTTGCCATATGTTTTCATTGTGAGTTTTGGGCTATCGATTCACCCTGGTTTTGGGTTTCTTCTTGGTTACTGAGGCGGCCGATGTTTTTTGGGTGTCGTTGCTGAGTTGTTTTGGCCATGCTAGGGCCAAGAACAACTCTAGAGTGTGGTTGGATCTGAGCTGTGTTTCACCTGTTGGGTGGGATTGTCACCTGGTTGTCTTTGCCTTCTTCATAGAGCTGTGAATAGGTTGTTTTTCTGCAGTATGCAGTGGTTGGTATTCATACTGTTGTGAGTGGGATTAGAGGCTAGGTATGCATGAGAAGACTGGTGTTGAGGCCACCAGCTTGGAATTTAGCCTATCCTAGCTCCTTGATGACCTAGTAAAACCCTACTGTGTGGGTTTGGCTGATTGGAAAACCTTGGCTATGTGTAAGCCTGCATTGACCCTTATTCCTTGAGGAATCATGCCTAGCTCAAGGGTGGCAGTGTTGCTGAGAGATTGATGAGCACACTGGCCTATGGTTGGGTGGAACGTTGCAGCGACGTAGCTGGTTGCGGGGCGAGTTCTTCATTGAAAGATAAGTACTCCTGACTGTTTCATCTCTGCAATTATATCTACTGTTTCATGAGAAATGATGAACATGTTGAATGTTGGAATGTATGTGTTTGCTTCCGCTGAATGTTGAGGAATTATGCATCTTTGTATGATGGATTATGCATCTTGGTAGCATTTATCCCTGCTCATGTTAATGGGGCTGTTTTCCCGTTTGTCTGGTGTTAGTAGCATCCTTATGCCCGGTTGGAGGGCCAAGGATGTTACAGAAGATCAGTGAAAGAAGACTTAAGTGGAAACAGTTCCAGAAGTATTTCAAGCAGAAATACCTCTCTAATAGGTACTATGATGACAAGATCAAATAATTCCATGAGCTGAGTTTGGGACAACAGACCATGGAGGAGTATGCAAATAAGTTCCTAGAACTGTTGAGGTATGTCAGGTATATCAAATATGAAAAAGTGAAAATTCAGCTTTTCCTAAGTGGATTGCCTCAATCTTACAAATACAGAATCGATTTTTATGAACCTAGAACTCTTGAAGAAGCAATAAGGAAATATAAGTATTGCTATGAGAAAATAAAAGGAAAACCTGATTACCATAATACATGGAAGGACAAGAAGAATGAGAAGTCTGACCAGAGGAAGAAAGTTTTCAAACCTTCTAGCTTCAGGAATCAGCAGAAGAAACCATCACAAGCTGGAAAGTAGCCAACCAGAGTGATGGGAGAGAAACCAAGAGATCCACAGCAGAACAAAGAACCTCTCCAATGTTGGAAATCTAGAGGACCCCACATGTGCAGGAATTGTCCACTCGAGAATGAGAGTGCAAGGCTAGCTTACAACATTCAAGAATCAAAAACAGTGGGTCAAGTAGCGAGGGTCGCCCCTAGGATTTATGTAGCACTAGAGGACCACCAGGCAGATCACCAGTCAACTGTGGTGGAAGTTGCAAGTAAGATTGTTGAGCAATATGTTTCTATATTGATTGACCCTAGTTCTACTCACAGTTACATTACTACTAGAGTAGTGGATATTTGTGCCCTTGAGAAAGTAAAGCATAGAAAATCTTGGTTAGTTCAGCGAACCACTGGAACTAAGAGAAAGGTTAGCGAAGTGGTGGAGAAATGTCCATTGGTTATGAATGGATTGGCCACTTGTGTAGATCTGAATGTTCTACCACTTAGTTCCTATGATGTCCTCATTTGAATGGATTGGTTAGAGTCTCATAGAGTAAAGCTTGACTGTTATAACAAGGCTTTTGAGTGCTTGGATGAAGAATGCAACTCAAGGATTGTGAAAGGCATTCCAAAGGTGATTTCTGTGAGGCATGTTTCAGCAATGCAGTTGAAGAATTTTTGTAGGAAAGGTTTCCAGTTATATGCAGTTCATATTTTGGAGGCACCAGAGAATGAAACTCCTAGGTTGGAGGAATTTCATGTGCTGTAGGAATTCAGGGATGTGTTTCCTAATGATATTCCAGGGCTTCCTCCAAAGAGGGACATTGATTTGACAATTGAACTTGTTCCGAGAGTAGCACCAGTTTCCAAGACACCCTATAGAATGAGTACACCAGAAATGCTAGAGCTCAAGATACAACTGCAAGAGCTGTTGGAGAAGAAGTATATCAGACCCGGTGTGTCTCCTTGTGGAGCACCAGTTATGTTTGTAAAGAAGAAAGATGGCACACTCATATTGTATATTGATTACAGACAGCTGAACAAAGTCACAGTAAAGAACAAGTATCATTTTCCTAGGATTGATGACCTCTTTGATCAAATGAGAGGTACAAGGGTATTTTCTAAGATTGACTTGATGTCGGGTTACCATCAGGTGAGAATCAAGGATGAATACATTCATAAGACAACCTTCAGAACAAGGTATGGGCATTGTGAGTTTGTAGTGGTACCATTTGATCTCACAAATGCACCAGCTACATTTATGTGCCTTATGAATAGTGTCTTCAGCAGGTATTTGGACAAGTTTGTTCTTGTTTTCCTTGATGACATTCTTGTTTATTCTAAGAATGAGGAAGAACATGAAGAGCATTTGAGATTGACATTGCAATTGCTCAGGGAGCATTGATTGTATGCAAAGCTAAGCAACTGTGACTTCTGTAGAGATAGAATTTGGTATTTGGGTCACATTATCTCAGAAGAGGGTATATCTGTGGACCCTGAAAATATTGAATCCATTATGAATTGGCCTACTCCAAGAAATGTGACAGATGTAAGATCTTTTATGGGACTTGCAGGATACTACAGGAGGTTCATTGAAGGATTCTCCAAGGTTTCACATGGCATCACTTCTTTTCAAAAGAATGGGATAAGTTTGAATGGACATCGAGGTGTGAAGAAAGCTTCCATAATTTGAAGAATCTTCTCACCAGTGCACCTGTATTGAAATTTGCAGACCTATAGAAAGATTTTGTGGTGTGTACTGATGCATGCGGACAAGGGCTTGGAGGAGTCCTTATGCAAGACAACCACATTATATGTTATGAGTCAATAAAGTTGAAGTATCATGAGAAGAACTATGCTACTCATGATCTAGAACTTGTAGCCATAGTACATGCTCTCAAGATGTGGAGGCATTACTTGATGGGAAGAAGATTTGAACTAAGGACAGACCATTATGGTCTGAAGTATTTATTTGATCAGCCTACTCTAAATTCTAGGCAAGTTAGATGGCTAGACTTTTTATGTGAGTTTGATTTTCAAATCAAACACATAAAAGGAAAAGAGAATAAGGTAGCTGATGCACTCAGCAAGAAGGTGCAGGAAATGCATGTGGCATCTCTTAGTATTTTCCATTCACATTTGAGGCAGTGGATTGTTAATCATACTATTGGAGATGAAATGTATGTACAAGTAAAAGACAAATTGCAGCAACAAAGACTTGAAAAGAGGTATGAGGGATATAAATTAGAAGAAGAGGGACATCTTACTTATAAAGGCAGAATTTACATTCCAAAGGTAGCATATTTGAGGAGATTTGTTATGGATGAGATTCATCAAGCTCCATATTATGGTCACCCAGGATATCAGAAGACAATTGCTACAGCCAGAAAGCAGTACTTTTGGCCAGGAATGAAAAAGGACATGGCTGAATATATTTCAAGGTGCATGAAATGTCAGCAGGTAAAGGTTGAGCATCAACACCCTGCAGGTTTGTTGCAGCCTTTGCCAGTTCCAGAATGGAAATGGGAAGTTATTTCCATGGATTTTATTACAGGATTTCCAATGACTTAGAGACAACATGATTCCATCATGGTTGTGGTCAACAAGTTTATGAAGGAAACACATTTCATACCGATTAAGTCTACGCATAAGAATAATGACATTGCAAAGATCTTCATGAAGGAGATTTTCAAATTGCATGGATTGCCTAAGGCAATAGTCTCTTACAGATATGTCAAGTTCACTTCCAATTTTTGGAAGGGGTTGTTTGCGGATTTGGGTACAAAGTTGAATTTCAGCACTGCCTACCATCTTCAGACTGATGGGAAGACAGATAGAGTTAACCAAGTGCTAGAAGACATGCTTCGCATGTATGTGATGGACAAACCAACCAAGTGGGAAGATTATTTACACTTGGTATAGTTTTCCTATAATAATGGACAGCAAGCATCCTTAGGGATGAGTCTGTATGAAGCTTTGTATGGCAGGAGGTGTAGAACACTAGTGACTTGGGATAATCCAGTGAACAGGGTTGTGCTTGGTCTAGAATTGCTCAAGGATATGGAACAAGAGGTTGTAAAGATCAGGTAGAATCTGAAAGTAGCCCAGGACAAATAGAAAATCTATGCTGATAAGCATAGGCTAAATAGGAAATTCAGTGTTATGGATCATGTTTACCTCAAAGTGAGGGCAAAGAAGAGTTCCTTGACGTTTGGGATTTGTGCCAAGCTGTCACCAAGATATTGTGGCTGTTTGAATTGCTTGAAAGAATAGAGCCAGTTTCATATATACTTGCATTGCCTGCTAGCACTAGAGCTCATAATGTTTTTCATGTTTCTTTGCTTAAGAAATATGTACATGATCCTAACCATGTGATAAATTGGGATGTGTTTCAGGTGGAACCCAAGGGAGAGTTTCGAATCAATCCAATGCGCATCCTCAACAGGAAGGTCACCATGCTTCGGAACTGAGCCATAGGACATGTAAAAGTGTAGTGGGAGCACTACGGTCCTAAAGAGGATACATGGGAGTTGGAGGATGCCATGTGATTGGCACATCCATTTTTGTTCAAATATGCAGAGCACTGAGGCGATTTCAGTGTAGCATTTTGTCAATTTTGTAAGCACTGAGGACAGTGCTATTGAAGGGGGAGGGAATGTAACACCCCAGTTTTGACCCCATTGCATTAATGTATATAATGTAAATATTATATGGAATCGTGACAAGGAGCTCAAGGCCAAGGCCCTGTCAATGATTGATGTTTGGTATATATGCGATTATGGTTGATGCCTATGGTTTCTCTGCTATGTCAAGCATGTTTGTAAACATCATGTAAATATGCAAATTAATGAAAAACCCACAGCCAACTATGCCAATGCAATGAATAATGATATGGGGGCATGATTTTCCTAAGGATAAGGGGGTGGGGAATATTAACCTTGAACCTATTTGGGGAAAATCTATGTGTCATGGAGAGAATCCATTAGACTTGTCAACTAACCTCTTTCTTGTCTTTCTTCCCAACCATTTATTCTGCCAGAAGGTGGTTGAGGTAGTTATTGCTTGGAAGGGGAAGAGTATGGGAAAAAAATTGAATTGGGAAAAGCACCCAGTTCTGGAATGTCGTGTTTTTCTTGCTAGGACAAGAAAACACCAAAACCATGTGCCAGTTTGACTAAAGTGTTCACATTTTGGTTTTACTCTCACATTTTGAGAACTGCGGGACGTTCTGGCTCATCATCCATCTCCATTCTCCATTCATGAGAAGCTCTTCAGCAATTGAGCTCTTCCTGTGTGTATCCTTCATGTTCTATGAGTGTTTTCCCTTGGCAGGACTATGATTGTTGTGTTGCAATGTTATATTAAACTACAGAGTGTATGAGACCTTGTTACTCATGTTCCAGAGTAAGCTTGTGTTGTAGAGTCCCCCTGTGGTTGTTGTATTGTGCACCCTGGTTCGGGTCTGAACTATGTACAAGAATTAGGAATGGGAGAGATGTGGAATATGCTTGATAAACCTAGTGTGGAACCTCACAATAAGATAATATTGGTTGGTGAACCTTCTATGCACATCCTGAAGAGAATTGGAAGGGAAGGCGTGGCTTGAGGGACTATGGAGCAGAGAAGGGGACACTTCCTTGTGTTGGGTGTGTCGGCAGTGGGGAATCCAGACTAGATAGGTCTTGTGAAGGTGTTCTTAGCTCTGTAGATGAGATCATTAGCTTAGCAATTCTTCCTTCCCATTTCCTTAGAATCCTGATAAACCCAATGGAAAAGATGGCTTGGCTGGTAGCCTGATAAATCCATCTGTTGGCTTGACTGTGTCTTGTTGTGGTTGACCTTGTGAATAACCTTGGCTGGATAGTCTGATAAACCCAACTGTGAATGTTGGCTTGGCTAGTTAGCCTAATAAACCCATCAGTGAGATGGCTTGACTATGTGCAGTCTAATAAACCCATATGTTGGCTTGACTGGTCCTTAAAGGTGAATGTTGGCTTGACTGTGTTCAGTTTGTGATACCCAACTGTGAGATGGCTTGGATGATCGACCTGTGAAACCCATCTATTTGAATGTTTCCCCTTACACCTTGATAAATTCATATGTGTTGGCTTGGATGAGTTGTATGGCACCCTTGGCTATGTATGATTCTACTAGTGTTCCCTTATTCCTGTAGGAAATCATGCCCAGCTCGAGGGTGGCAATGTCACTGAGAGACTAAGGAGCACACTGGCCTATGAATCGGTGGAACGTCGCAGTGACATAGCTGGTTGCAGGACAAGTTATGTTCAAGATAAATGTTCTTGTCTACATAATTCTCTGTAACTGTATTTCTTGCATTGTAATGGCTTGATGGAATGTGATGAATATGTTACTGTGTTGAATTGATGCATTGCTCTTTTGAATAACTGCAATTATAGGAATCTATGTATGTTTTTCCCTCAATCCATTTTGAACTAAGTTGCAGGGTAGATTGGCCAGATTGGTAATGGCCTAAATGATCATATCGATCCAAGACTTTAGTCAAAAAGCTGAGTTTCCTGTTAGAAATCCTCCTTTGCGCAAATTTGCAAGATTGCGGGATGTGGAATGTTGTTTCGCAGATTTTGGTTTCCATAGATTTCTCTTCTGCAACTTCCTCTCCACAACTTGCGGGATGCAGGATGTGGGATCACGATGTCTCAATTCCCATAATTCCCAATCCCATAATTCAAATCTCTGTGTCGTCAATCTTCACGGGATGATTCCTCGTTGTTGATCTGTTTCCGATGCGGGATGCAGGATGTGGGTTGCGGGAAGTGAGATTGCAAGTTTTGTAACTTTTAGACCCTGCAACTCGGGCTTTCCACACCGTTGATTTTTGCGGGTGAATTCTAAGCCGTTGATTTGGTTCCAGCTATGGGATCATTTATGATCGTTGATTTCCATCATGTTTCTCTCCGCCGTCTGATCTCCTCTGAGATATTTCCTTGCAAATTGTCGAACTGATCGATGGAAGACGGGAGGGGGCCTGACAGTGTTGGAAATGTCAAGATGTGGTCATGGCCATGCCCTGTGTTTTGATGAACGGTAAAGGTTCTCGATGAAATTTTAATTCCACATGATAATGGGGTATGGGTATGTGACACCCTATGCTCACATTTCTGGAAACTAATAATCCCACTTTTAAAAACCATTAATCATAGTATGGAAAACCAATAGTCACACTTTTAAAAAATGTTGTAAGTCCAAATTCTTAGTGGATAGTCTATGTTTAATGAAATTGGGGTTTATTTATTACATGAATGGGATAGAGTCCATAACCTCCATGCAAACTACTCTATATTTATATATTTTTTACTCGTCCTTATTAAAAATGACGAGGAAAATGGAAAAAAAATATATTTTTTCTGTTAGTATATTTGGAGCATACCACATATTTGGAAGATAGAGCCCTAATAATATAACCTATAGTATATAACAAGCAATATTTATGTATAAATGGCCGATCTTTTCTAGTATATGGTATGTGTTTTGTCATTATGGGATGAAAATAAAGGAACATGAGCTATGCATGTGTTTTTGTATTTTATCCACATCAGAATGTCAGATATAAATCACTTGTTCCTTTCAAAAGGAAATATGTACTCTCTGTACATATTATTGCCACTTTATGTTGTTTAAATATGGGTCACTCCTGTGTTTTTCAAATATGTAGTGTCCTCAGCTAATAAATGTGGTGAGCATATCATTAAATTGAACTCTTAGGACCACCTTCCCTCTAAACGTTTTGATCACTCTATTGAATTGAATCCTACAAGGCTACGTATTTTCAATCATTGACTCTTTGTCCACTTTAATCCATGCACAATGAGCTCTACTTTATCTTCTACGCACTCCACACTCACATCCACACACTTACCTACCATTAAGAATGAAGAGCTAAGAAAAAAATTTCATCATATTGCTAAACACAATATGAGAAGGGCACAAGGTATTAAGACACATTGGAAACTACACAAGGACTTTGGTGTTAGAAAAAACTAAGAAAAAAAACATTTTCGTTCCAAAAATAAACTCTTATATATACTTATTGTTAAAAAATATGTTGTCATTGTAAAAGAGAAACATTATGATTTTGTAGTGTTTGTTCTTAGTTGTGCTAATATCAAGGATCTAATACAACAATGGATTATTTAGGTATACATAGTTTCACAATATTTTGAGCCACTAGACTAAAAACAAGTACACTAGTTTAAATACTAGCAATTTTTTTTAAAGACTAAAAAAGAATTTTTTTATTAAATAAAGAGGTTAAAATGAGTTTGCTAAGTGTTAGTGCAATCTAAATATTTTAGGGACATCAAATCTAGATTGATTTTAAGAAAATACTAACAATGGAAAACGAAATTTATATAGCTATATATTACAAATGGTCATTTGGTTTGTGTGTGTCATTTTCTTTGTCCCTCCTCTACTAGAATATTTCTAAATGAATGGAGAGGGTTTTGAAAGGAAATGAATTCAAAGTTCAAGATGGTTTATCCCACTGGATCTTATGGTTGATACAAGATATGAGGGAATGATTTCTTCCCATTTCAACAATGTAGGTTTTTCAAAGCATTATGGTTACCTTTTAATATCACTCATTTTTAAATTCAAACTGTCAATACTAGCAAAGTTCAAAATTTGGTGGGCCATCTACCAAAGCAACCATATGGTTAAACCATCCCCAAAAATAGTACACATGCATAATTGAGAGTCCATGATACAACAATCAAGGTGGCTCTAGTCCTAAGCATAAACAAATACTTATCAAATTGCACAACATTGAGTGGAAGATCATCATGGATTTGGGTTCCATCTTGTACTAGCATCACACCCAAAATCAGTACAAGAAAAACAGTATTCTATTTTTCAATTCATCTACTTTATTTCCTTTGCACCTTTTGGTTTTAATGTCTCAAGTCAATAGTGTAGTTATGTTTTTGTAATTACTATCTTTTTACAAGAAAAAATTGTAATTTTATTTGGATGTGAAATAAAAATCACCACTTTTAAGAGTGTTTCAAGTACAAAGAAACGGTATAAAAACATATATTTTGTTAATTTTTTTGAAAATATATTATCTTAGTTGCAATTCTATTTATAAAATTAATAAATAAATAATGCATAATTAAATTTGAAATAATATAAAGAAAACCATTATGCAACAACGGCATATTATATAAGGAAAACATGAGTTTTTGTGATTTTAGGGAAACAACTTGGGTATTTGTTTGGATAGTTTATCTATGATTTTTTGAAGTTACCACCCATAAGTTTGATTTAATCCATAGAAAAACATATCCCATGCATTATCAATATATCTTGTTGTTATTATTATTTTGTGATAATATTTGAGCTCTGCAATTCTTCGGATAGTTTCACAACCTTGCAGCGTAAACCTTAATCTTGGTTTCTCCCATGGAAAGGAAATGGTGAGGGAGGAGTCCTCCCTCCTTCCACAACACAATGCTTCACCCGAATCAATCAAGCAACAATCCACCAGCAATGATTTCTTCAAGGAACCCTAATCGAAAGGAGTAGAAAATACCAGGATCTTAACAAAGAAGGCAGCCAAGGTAGGGAAAAAGGAGATTTCAATGCAAACCCTAGATTGAAATGCAAATAGATATTCAAGGAAGTCATTGGAAGATGCAAACAATGTGGGTCATGTTTTGGAGGCAGAACCTTCGCTGCAAGAAACCACACCAGATTGGATATCTATATAATGAGATCGGGATGTCTTCCCAAAACTGCAACAATCCCAAACCTAGAAATATTCTCGAACAAAATAGATGAGTATATACAATACATGAGGGATCATGCACTCATTTTCAAGTTCATGGAATTTTGGCCAAATCAACAAACCCTTCAAGGATGGATCAGACACTAATGGAATCCAAAAGGAGATGTTGACCTAAATCTAGGATCACGAGGGTTTTTCATCGCCATATTTTACATGACTGAGGACCAGGAAAGAATAATAGAGGAAGGGACATACATCTTCAATAACTCGAGCATGTTCATGCAACATTCAAAAGAAATATATTATTCGAAGAAGGAGGACTTCATGAAAGTTCCAGTATGGATCAGGATGTGCTTGCTACTTCAGGAATACTAGGATGAGGAAACCTTAGTAGGAATAGGAAACATACTAGGTATATTCATCAAAAGATAAAAAAATCACTAAAAGCGTCTGTTACACCTCCCATGCTTGCATATGTGTTCACATGAATGTGGAAAAACACTGCCCGGAAGCGATCTGACTCAGCTTTTAGGATGAAGAATGAGTCCAACACTTGGAATACAAGCATATCCCCTTCAGATGTAGGAAATGCCACGAGTATGGACATCTCTACCATGAATTCCCTCAAGTTCCACCTACCCCACCAAATTTTGAGCACCAACAACAATAACAAGATGGATTTACCTTAGTTAATCAGTGATCCATAGGGAGAAACAAGTCACAATCTCTTCCAACCAACACAAACTTATTAAACCCTAACTCCTTTGCAACATTGGAGGAGATGAACATAGATCAAAACCAACCATATGTAGATGTACGTGAGGAGGCCTCACAAAAGAAGGAATATGAATATTTTGATCAAATCAAGAGAAGAAAGCTAGATCCAAAAAATATCAAATCATGGAGGAAATAGAGGAATCCATTAAACCAGAGGAATCCATTAATCCAGAGGGGTGGGGAGCAACTAAACCTCAATAACCTAGAGATATAGAAAATTGTGGTAGCCTGCAAAAAAGGTAATCTCAAAGAAATACCTTCCACGCACATTCCTATCATCAAACAGGCCTTGCAGGAGGTCGATCACCACCCCACACAACCCTTAAGCACATCAAGCAAACCACACCAGAAACTTGGCATTCAATTAGTTCCAGCACTAGCTCAAATGACTAAAAAGGACCCAAAACAAGGACACAAATCAAATTAGCAATAATTAGCTAGACTTTGGGAATCTCTAATGGCCTTAGGTAAACATCAATCACTTTTGTATTGGTCATAGTCCATATTCTCTTCTTAATATTTTCTCAATGAAGATTATATCCTAGAACATAAGAGGGCTAGGAGGGAAATTCAAAAAATAATCCCTCCATTCTAAGTTAATCTAGGAAAAAACAACTATTGTTTTTATTCAAGAAACTAAATGTTCATTAGAGCAATGCCATCCCTTTCAAACTTTTATTGGAAAGGTTGCCAAATGTTTCTTTGTATGAGACCAGACTAGTCGAGGGAATGACTATACTCTGGGACCCCTCTCTGGTTCTCCTTTCCATTTTCTTCTCCACACCAAATTCCATCTCTGGATCCCTTTAGGACCTTTTATTGAACTTCAATGGCTTCCTTACCAATGTATACAGTCCCCCCATCCCTACTCTAAAAACTAATTTTGTGTCTTCCCTCTCCTATATTAAATTTTCCCTAGTTCTTGAGTCAGACTGGATCACGAGGAGGATTCAACTTGATATCCAAACCTATGGAAAAAATGGAGGCATAAGAAATATAGATTCTTCCATCTAGGTCTTTGTTCCCCTCATCACTTCCTTCGACCTGGTTGATGTTCAACCAACAAATGACTCTTTCACTTGGAATAACAAATTAGGAGGAATGCATCAAGTGGCTTCAAGACTTAACATATTCCTGCTCTCCTCCAACCTTGTAATAATGTATGCCATCATTGACTCTCTTATATTGTCAGTATTTGAATTTGATCACTAGCGTATTAGCCTTGAAGTTGATGAGTTTACCACCTCCAAAAATTGTCCATTCTAGTTTGAAAATTTATGGCTTCAACACCCAAAGTTCATGGATTCCTTTTGGTTGGTGGGAGGAAGCCCCAATAAATATGGGCTCCAAAATGTATAATATCTAGTAGAAACTAAAATGGGTAAAGCCCAAGTTTAAAACCCGAAACAAAGAAGTATTTAGTAATATCTTTGAGACTAGAAGGAAGCTAGAAGCAAGCTTAATGGAGGTCCAACAAGAAGCCATTTCCAATGGGAATACATAGGACCTATTATGAAAAGAGTGGGAGATTTAGCAATCCATCAACCAAACAATAAATCGGGAATAAATCCTCTGGAAGCCAAAATCAAGAATCACATGGATCAAAGAGGGGGAGAGAAACTCAAAGTTCTTCCACAACTCCATGTTCCAAAGAAGAGCTCACAATCATATAATGAGGTTGTAGGTTGAAGAGGGGCTAAGCCTCATGAAGCAGGAGGACATAGCTGAAGAATTGGTCTTCTACTACAGTGACATACTCAGAAACAAGGGTATCAATCGTGTGGAGGATACCAACTCTACTCTCTAACACATTCCACAACTAGTTACAAATCATCAAAATGAGCATCTTATGCAAGCCATATCGCTTAAGGAAGTCACTACATCTGTTTGAGATATGCCAAACAACAATGCCTCGAGGATTAATGGATTCACTACTGACTTCTTCCACATCTACTGGGACATTATTTAGTGTGAAAAATGGGATGTAGTGAAAGAGTACTACAAAAGAGCAGTATTACTCCCAACCCTCAATGCCACCTTCCTCATGTTGATGTATTTGTAACTTCGGAATGTATTCACTTATATATCTTATGTATTGTACCCCGATGTTTATTTAGGGATGTGTCTGTAATGTAATTAAGTAATGTCATGCCCCGATGTTCCGATCAGGAGGATCTATAATGTAAACAATTCATGTCAAGACATTGTGGGTAACCCTCCTATTGTTCAAGGGTTAAAGTCCCCGCGGTTCCGGGGCACTAGGGTTGTTAGACTCACCTAGTGCAATCAGCCCTAGTAGGCTTTAGTCAAGTTGGGAATTGGTATAAATAGAGAGCTAGCCTCTCTATTTAACACACACTCACTCAGACTCAGTTGTAGCACATAGCTAAGGAAGAAGAAGACACTAGGGCTAGGAAGAAAGAGGTTACTGATGTCAGGAGTTTATCTTACTGTTTTTGGGGCTTTGCTATTTGGTGCTGATTCTATATCTGAGGAATTTGCAGGGTTTTCTCCATTTATGGTTTCCCCTTTTTACCGAGTTGTTTGAAGCTCCTAAGAAATCAGAATGCTTTAAGTGAGTTGCAGAAAGTTATTGCTTCCTGTGAACCTCAGCAAAGTTCTGGTCAGGTAAAAGCTATTAATAGAGTCAGGAGAACTGGCAGGGAAATGAGATTGAATGCTCAGATAGGAGAGTATGATATGACTATTGTTATCTTGGACCTAGGATCAGAGGTAAATGTCTTAACTAAGCAAACTTGGGAACAAATAGGAAAACCTACCCTTGATTGGTCCCCTATACAGTTGCGCTTATCCAATCAGGAGAAGATTGTGCCCCTAGGAAGACTCCCTAGTGTACCAGTAGATATGGATGGAGTCAGTACCTTAGCAGACTTTGAGGTAATTGAAATAATTGATGACAACAACCCCTATCCCGCACTACTAGGCATTGAATGGGCAATAGATAATGATGCAGTCATCAACCTGAAGAAGAGACAGATGACTTTTGAAGGGAAAGGAATGAGAGTCATAGTCCCATTGGACCCTTCTCAAGGAGAGAGATACACAGAGCCAGTAAGAGATGAAGACCAGGATGCTTTGGACCACATTTACAATATCACAGCTAAGGAAAAAGATTATGTTGATCCTACTACTGAAGGCATCATGGATTGGCAGTGTGATAGCTCTTGCATGACGGATTCAGATGATGGGTTAGAAAACTAGCAGAACATACTTTATGAGCTGCATGGACATAGATGTGCCAGAATTACCAAATCTATCAGATGGCTTGGTGCATAGGTAAGATTCCTACCGATTTTTGATGACTTGTCAGATCCGGAATAGTTTATTGAACAATTCTCAGACCAGAGACCAGATTCACAGAAAAGGGAGACTCTGGATTCAATATTCAGAGCCACAGCATCCAGATGGTGGAATGGCCATCAGAAGAACAGTCCTAGTTGGGAAGCTTGTCAGAAGTTCCTTCGCCTGAGCATTATGGATCATCCCCAGGAGGTACAAAGCAGGTTTGATGGGAAGACTCGCCCTCAGGAACATTGGGTACAGTACTACGAAGCATGGCAGCATGTACCTCAGGCAGCATGGGTACATAGCTTTGTGCATACTCTGGAACCAATAGCAAAGAATTGGTATGCGGAGGATGAGCTTTGCCAGGATACTGTAAGTTGGGATTATCTTGTTGATAGTTTTGTGCTTACCTTTTCTACTAATGAAGTTTTTCCAGCTTTAGATGCAGCTATCAGGTTGGTCCATACTAAGGTATTTGAGGATCAAGAAGTAGTAAAATATTGGCCTGATGGGAAATCCCAAGAAGCTCATTATAACCTCGCAAGTGACGAGGATGATGCTCCATGCAATATCGGTATTCCTGAGTCAGAAGGGCATTGCGACGTACATGGATCAGAAGTCAGAGCCCATGAAGTGACTTAGGCCCTGAAGATGTGGACAATCAACATTGGATCAGAAGACCAGCCTAAGAATGATACCAATGGAGATTATTGGGATGAAGACACGGTAAGCAAAGTGACCCAACTTCTCCATGAGTGTCGGGACTTATGTCTGATGAAGTTCCTGGAAATAAGAGGAATCAATGCAGCTATGGATGACATTTTGTCGTGGGTCGAAGCTCGACTCCATGCCGCAGATGGTGTCCAGAGGTGTCGAATGCCCTCATTCGGGCACAGCTGCAGCTACTGCTTGTGCCGAAGAAGGAAAGGTCTGTCAGAACTATATATAAAATGACCATTAGAAGAAGTCAAATATGGCGGCGCCGGTACGTTCTCTATATTAACTGTCTGTATTAATGCGATCCTGGACAATCTACCACCGTTTGGACAAGATCTCTATCAGAATTGGCGCCATCAATGCACAGTTATGACAGATTTCGGGGATAGATTCTATAAGAAGACACCCACACCTGCAAGGTTCGCACTTTTCAGTTTCTTAAGTTTTACAATTGCATCCATGTCCGCTGATTGTGAGTTCCAGGAACTATTGAGAGAGTTTGAGCAGACGGGTTTGCTGAACCTTTTCAACCAACCGCCTGCATCTACTCCCTGTGAAGAAACTCCCCCAGCGCCAACTCAGCCAATGCAAACACGCTCTACCCGGAAGAAGTTTAAGCCTGAAGTACGATCTAAACGCAACGAAGACCGACACAAGCAATCAGGGAAAACACCAGAAGACCCCGAGATGCAGCCATCTGGTTCAGCAGAGGCCCCACGTGCAGAAGATGAGAATATTGCACTGAAGCATCCACTGTATCTTCCACCAGTTTGACCAGGAGTCCAGCCATCTCGGCGACTAAAGAAGTTCACATTACGCACCCCTTCGCTGCCCCTGGGTGTGCAACTGGTCGGGACCATGACACGGAAAATAGACCGGCTTAAGTATGCTGACCATGACACGAATGATCGTGGAAATTTTCCACAATTCACCCCAGCACAATACTTTCATTTTGTCAAATATCCAGAGACTAACGTGACATTGCTGGAAGTAAAACAGTGGGCTGCAGGCTTGGATCAAGCGGGTCTGCTAAAGATGCTTGATGTTCCCCATTTTGGTCACAACACATAGGTGACCATAGTGGTCAAGAAGATGCTGGCATTAGTACATGACGGCCACCTATGGATAGGAGACAAGAAAATTCCTATTGATGGAGAGCTCATTCACAGGATCACAGCCTTACCAATAGTAGCACTTGATCCAGGGACCAAATTTCCTTCAAAGCATGAGGATATGAAGCTCACACAAAGCATGAAGGAACGCTTCGGCTTGACAAAGGGAAAATGAGGGTATCACACTTCCGCAATTCAACAACATAATATTCACTTCGCATTTGAGCTTCTCGCATGCAAGCTCATGCGAAAGTGCAGACCATATGAAGTGCCTGCCCCGGTTATCAGAATTGCTGCGAACTGTGCCAAAGGCTATAGTTACAACTGGGAAGCATATATCGCGAAGGAATTCCTTGAAGACATCTGCGATGCGTAGAAGAAATGTAGGCCCTTTCACTATTCCTGGTTGATAGTCCTTATCGCCATGTAGGATGGCAAGAACCTACCGAGGCGCAGTTTGCTTCTATACCTCCGGACTTGCCTGGCGTAGTATGGTACGCCTCTCTGTGGGTTTCCCAGGATAAAACCCTACAGCAGATGACAAATTGTGTCTTTTCCTTTTATATGATGAGTATCTCATATGAGATCACGAAAACCCCTCGGCTCAGTAATGAGTTATTCTCTCAATACGACGGCGCAGCCCATTTCAGCACCGACATGCATCATATTTTCATCCAAGCCCGCGTGGATCAAAATCATCAATGGTTTAAGTTACCATATGTAGTGACCAAATAAGACATCCACGCGGTCGTTCAACAATGGCCGTTGGAATGGTTGAAGGATGCAGAAAAAAAACCCACCATTCCAGTTCCCCCGGTTACCAATCTGGGAGCAGGCCCTAGTCATACACAGCAGCAAGACCCCCCTGAAGACAGTGAAGAACAAACTGAGTCACAGCAGAGTGAAAGTGACCAGGGTGGAGATGATGGCAATGAAGAAGAAGAAGAAGAATCGGTTCAAACTGCTTCAGACCCTAATCGGCAGGATAAGCGCAAGACGCCAGAACCAGAGGAAGTAAACAAACCCCAATCCTGAAAGAAAATGAAGGTGTCGAAGAATAATAATATTGATGCGGAGCCTAGCCTGACAAGTGAGGAGTTTGTTCAGGCCCTATCGAAGTCCACAGAAGTTCTCACCAAGAAATGGTTAGAATTTGCAGATATACATCTGCATGCCATCACCGAGGTAGCAAAACACATTTCGAAGTTGAAGGACATAGCAGAAAAAACTGACTGGCGCCTCAGCAAGCAATGCCTCAGTAAGCGCGTAGCTAGACCTAAGGCAATGGTCGGCCAGAGATAACAAAGGACAAGTGCCAAGAGCAGCTCTCATATTAACAGATGCAGTGTCTCGTTTGGAGATGAGTATGAAGGTTGGAATAGATTACACTAATCTATCCATGATGGAGCTACATCTCTATCATTCAGCAATTATAAAAGAAATTCAGGAACGAGACCAATATTCACAAAAAAAGTTAGAAAATGCCATAAGTCATCAGCAGGGCTTCACAGCGTAGCTGGAGGCAGTGGAGCAGAGAAAGAGGGATGCAGAACGTAAGCGCATTACCCTAGTATGAGTCCTGGATGAGGCATGTCGAAGTCTTCCTGACTTCGACGTACAGCTGGTAGAAGAACCAGAACAAAGATTAGTCAGGCTGAAAGACTACGCACAGCAGTCTCGCAGTGAAATCGAGAAGCTCAAAATAGAACATGAGGCCCAGATTGTCAAGCTCCAACTCCGCATCCCCCCGGAGAGCCCACCGGAGGTCAGGGAGCAACGCCAAGTAGACATTCAGGCCTCTGCAGCAAAAATCTTGGATACTGCAAGCAACGTAGCAAAGCTGTTAGAAGACAGTGTTGAGGCCTGGACCACCCTATAGGAACATCCAGAAATTGGACAGCTGTAAGAAATCATCAGGCAGCGACAGATAGAGTTGGATACAGTAAAAGCAAAAATTAAGACTCTGCCACCTATGGAGAAAATGCTTAAGGTAAAGTGAAGCAATGAACTCCAACAGGAAATTGAATCGTGCAGAGCAAAAGCAACAGAAGTGGAAAGTTCTATGCATCCACTTATCAGCGAATATTTTGATTTGAGTACTGCTGTGGACACCCAACTCAAAGTCCTGAAGGAATATGTTGCATTTGCGCAGACAAAGGCCAACGAAGTATCAGCCGCAGTATTACAGAAATTGGTCAAAAAGGAGCAATCCGCCGACAATATCATGCGTGGCCTCAACAAGCAATTTGCTATCTCCGCTGACAAATTTCTCCTACTAGATGAGCAACAAAGTGTCCCGGGACGGGCCACTGGTGAGTCTTAGGGGCCTGTTGGGGTGCGCACCTTAACGGTCCCTAATTTTGGTAACTCCACAGTTTTTGTGGAAGTTGTAAGTGGAGTTACGACTCAAAACAGTCTTAGGGGTGTCGAGGTTGAGTCAAAGTCCTCTTTTTGTAATAAACCCATGGTTTAAATCCAGGGTTTAGGGTTTGGGGTGCCCAAGGTTTAAGTCCATGGTTTTGTAATAAGTGCACTAAAATAAGCACTCTTGTAAAGAAGTGAGGTTAGGATTTTTGATGTAAGATGAATTGATGCAAAGCTAAGGCTATTTTGTAAGAGAAGGTTGAGTCCCAGTTGTGTGCATGGACGACCTCTGCAGCTGTGTGCGCAGAGGGTTTAGGTGATAAAGGAAATCTCCAGCTGTGTGCGCAGAGGCCTGCTGCTGTGTGCACGGCTTTGAGGACTTGAAGGGATCTGCAACTGAGTGCGCAGATCAGAACTGTGGTTTTTGTAAAGAGTTGAATAAAACACAGTTCTGTGGACGTAACCCCCACACTGGGGGTGAACCACGTTATATCGTGTGTTGTGGTTTTTGTTGTTTTGTTGTTTTATTCCTTATGCATTGATAAATATACATCTGATAAGTAAGATCACTGCTAATTAAATAACTTTGCTGTGAATTCCCAGGAAAGGGTTAAGCAAGTCACTGTCTGTTTATTTAGCTGCGAAGTTATATATGTGAATGTTGAAGTTATGTGTTATATGAATATAAGTTATTAAAGGATAAAGGTACAGTAATATCCCTCTTCTTCTTGCAGAAACCTGATTCTACGGCACCCCATAGTTGTTTCGGGTGAGACTTCAACCTGTTCGCAGGTTGTTGCCGAAAGGGCCAACACTGTGGGTCTTTTGTTGGTGCGAAGTTAATGGTATAAAGCCCGGGTTTGACCTATAGCCCAACAAATTGGTTCTGTTTCCGGTTGAACTCAGTATCTGCTCAAGAGGGGTTTACGTCGTACCTCGCGGGCTATGTTCTGGAGACCCTCTGTAAAATAAATCGGTGACTGGCTTGATGAGACTTATCTGAAATTTGCTGAGGAAGAGAACAAAGATCTGCGTCGTAGTGCAAATGACTTTTTACAAAGGTATGTTTTTTGTGATGTTTATGAAATTTTCTTTGGTAGTATCCACATAGAGTTGCACCAGTGGTTATCGAGGTTAACAGAGAGAAGGACAAACTTCCAAGAACACCAGTTTCCTGATTGGACCCCCGCAAGAATTAATATACTGAAAAGGGTGAACAAGGAGATATCCCGTGTTGTTGATTTCTGGACAACGTGAACCCTCAAAGCATTTGTAACGGAGTTCACCATCGACACGAGTGCTTCCTTTAGTGAAGCCGAGCGGCAGTTTTTCAAAGGACCAAGGGGTAAGTTTTTGAATTCATTTAGTTTGAGAATTAAAATGCTATTAGCTGAAAAAGTTATATTGCTAATTGAATCAGACTATTAGATTTAGTATTACTAACCTATGTTTACAAGTGAAAATACCTTCGACGAGAAAAGAGGTTTGCTGCCAAGTGGCAAAAGGTACAAGAGATATTTTAGATCCTATTCCCAGGGTCAGCATACAGAGTATTCCCCTGTAAATCCCACAGATTCAAAACCCAAAGAAACCCCTTCTGTTGGAAACCCTCCTGTAACCCCGCAGCGAAGACCTATTATCCTTGAGAACCCGTCACAGTCTGACAGTCACCCTAGCCCGAGTATTCCTATCGCAGGTCAGTCTACCCCAGTAAGTTCCCCCTCGCCTACTTCCAGTCCCCCTCCAACCCCCCCTAGATCCACTATGGCCCACATGCATGATGACATTAAGCTACCTATTTTCAAAGGAATTGGATCAGAGGATCCAGAACAGTTCTGGTTTTTATGTGAAGCAGTGTGGACTGCTAAGACCATTACGGATCAAGATACAAAAAGAGTACAGCTGGTTACTTCTTTCAGAGACCGTGCTCTAACCTGGTTCATGAATTTTTCCAGCACTCAGAACCATGCATTGGCTGATATAAAAGTAGCAATGATAAAGGAATTTAAGAAGCCGAAATCAGATTCGCAGTGTATCACTGAATTGAAAGAGATTCGGCAGAGGCGCGGTGAATCAGTATGGGACTTTGATCAAAGATTCAAAGTTTTGCTAGACCAAGTCAGTTTCACCATTGGACCTGTGCAGCATAAGGAATGGTTCATTGCAGCATTGTTACCACATATCAGAACTCCACTCATGCAACAGAAGGTTGCTGACCAGCAGGAGGCTCTGAAAATCGCGATGAAGCTTGAAACCACTCCTGTCGAAGATAATTCAGGTATTGCTCAAATCCAAGCGCAGTTGGCAGTGATGGCTCTGGAGCTTTGCGATATGAAGAAAGGTAAGACCGGTCACGAAGAGTTTTGGTGTACACAATGTTGGACAGAAGGTCATGCCAAGGAACAGTGTCCTGTGGTAAGAAATTACCTGAATACTGGTGCGCCAAACCCATTTCAACCGCAAGTCCTATATTGTGAGCTCTGCAGAACAATAGGTTAGCATCGACCTGAAGACTGCTATCTACTACAGAGGTATGGGCAAGTACCTAAGAACCCCTATTGTAAATTCTGTAAGTCCGTGGGACACAACGAAGATGAGTGTCGTAGATTTGACCTCATGAGAGAACGAACTTACGATGCTTATCGGGTACAAAATGAGGGACAGAGCAATGATGGCTATGGTTACCATGGTGATGCATCAGGTAGAGGTGCTTTTGGAGGTCGTGGTCGAGGTGGTATGGTCAGAAGAGGTCGAGGCCAGGTTGTGTGTTACAACTGTAACCAAGCCGAGCATCTAGCGAGAGACTGTCGGAACCCAACTATGACATGTTGGTATTGTCGGGCAGTAGATCATGTAATCGAGCAATGCCCGTAGTTGATAGCTAAGATTTAGGAAATAAACAGTGTGCCTACTCAGAATATTCAGATGATTTCCATCGAGCAAGGACCTGCCCCATCTATTAATGTTGTTACCCGGAGTGGAGCTATGACGGAAGCACAGAATAAGGAGAAAGAACCTGATGAGGCTTGGGTTCATAAGGCCCCAGTGAAAGTCCCAGCATCTGATGTCGAAAGAGAAAAAGAGACATTCATGGAAGCCAAGGGAGATTTTGCTGCTCCTAGCACATCAGTAGCACCTACGCAACAACATCAGCAGCGGTCGCGGACGCAAGAAGCTTCGACAGACAAAGTAAGTACACTGTCCTCCTTTTTACAGAGTTGTCTGAAGCTCCTAAGAAATCAGAATGCTTTAAGTGAGTTGCAGAAAGTTATTGCTTCCTGTGAACCTCAGCAAAATTCTGGTCAGGTAAAAGTTGTTAATAGAGTCAGGAGAACTGGCAGGGAAATGAGATTGAATGCTCAGATAGGAGAGTATGATATGACTATTGTTATCTTGGACCTAGAATCATAGGTAAATGTCTTAACTAAGCAAACTTGGGAACAAATAGGAAAAACTACCCTTGATTGGTCCCCTATACAGTTGCGCTTAGCCAATCAGCAGAAGATTGTGCCCCTAGGAAGACTCCCTAGTGTACCCGTAGATATGGATGGAGTCAGTACCTTAGCAGAATTTGAGGTAATTGAAATAATTGATGACAGCAACCCCTATCCCGCACTACTAGGCATTGAATGGGCAATAGATAATGATGCAGTCATCAACCTGAAGAAGAGACAGATGACTTTCGAAGGGAAAGGAATAAGAGTCATAGTCCCATTGCACCCTTCTCAAGGAGAAAGATACATAGAGCCAGTAAGAGATGAATACCAAGATGCTTTGGACCACATTTACAATATCACAGCTAAGGAAGAAGATTATGTTGATCCTACTGCTGAAGGCATCATGGATTGGCAGTGTGACAGCTCCTGCATGACGGATTCAGATGATGGGTTAGAAAACTGGCAGAACAGACTTTATGAGCTGCATGGACATAGATGTGCCAGAATTACCAAATCTATCAGATGGCTTGGTGCACAGGTAAGAGTCCTACCTATTTTTGATGACTTGTCAGATCCGGAACAATTTATTGAACAATTCTTAGACCAAATACCAAATTCACAGAAAAGGGACACTCTGGATTCAGTATTCAAAGCCACAGCAGCCAGATCGTGGAGTGGCCATCAGAAGAACAGTCCTAGTTGGAAAGCTCGTCAGAAGTTCCTTCGCCTGAGCATTATGGATCAGCCCCAGGAGGTACAAAGTAGGTTTGATGGGAAGACTCACCCTCAGGAACATTGGGCACAGTACTACGAAGCATGGCAGCATGTACCTCAAGCAGCATGGGTACATAGGTTTGTGCATACTCTAGAACCAATAGCAAAGAACTGGTACGCGGAGGCTGAGCTTCACCAGGATACTGTAAGTTGGGATTATCTTGTTGATAGTTTTGTGCTTACCTTTTCTACTAATGAGGTTTGTCCAACTTTAGATGCAGCTATCAGGTTGGTCCATACTAAGGTATTTGAGGATCAAGAAGTAGTAAAATACCAGCCTGATGGGAAAGCCCAAGAAGCTCATTATAACCTCGCAAGTGACGAGGATGATGCTCTGGGAAATATTGGTATTCCTGAGTCAAAAGGGAATTGCGACGTACACGGATCAGCAGTCGGAGCCCCTGAAGTGACTCAGCCCCTGAAGACGCGGACAATCAACATTGGATCAGAAGACTAGCCTAAGAATGCTACCAATGGAGATTATTGGGATGAAGACACGGTAAGCAAAGCGACCCAACTTCTCCATGAGTGTCGGGACTTATGTCTGATGAAGTTCCTGGAAATAAGATGAATCAGTACAGCTGTAGATGACATTTTGTTGTGGGTCGAAGCTCGACTCCATGCCGCAGATGGTGTCCAGAGGTGTTGAATGCCCTCATTTGGGCGCAACCGCAGCTACTGCTTGTGCCGAAGAAGGAAAGGTCTGTCGGAACTAAAAAAAATGGCCGTTAGAAGAAGTCAAATATGGTGGTGCCGGTACGTTCTCTGTATTAACTGTCTGTATTAATGCGATCCTGGACAATCTATCGCCATCTGGATAAGATCTTTGTCAGAATTGGTGCCATCAATGCACAGTTATGACATATTTCGGGGATAGATTCTATAAGAAGACACCCACACCCACAAGGTTCGCACTTTTCAGTTTCTTAAGTTTTACAATTGCATCCATGTCCGCTGATCATGAGTTCCAGGAACTATTAAGAGAGTTTTAGCAGACGGGTTTGCCGAACCTTTTCAACCAACCACCTGCATCTGCTCCCCGTGAAGAAACTCCCCCAGCGCCGACTCAGCCAATGCATACACGTTCTTCCCGGAAGAATTTTAAGCCTGAAGTATGATCTAAACACAATGAAGACCGACACAAGCAATCAGGCAAAACACCAGAAGACCCCGAGATGCAGCCGTCTGGTTCAGCAGAGGCCCCACTTGCAGAAGATGAGAATATTGCACCGAAGCGTCCACCGTATCTTCCACCAGTTCGACCAGGAGTCCGACCACCTCGACGACTAAAGAAGTTCACATTACGCACCCCTTCGCTACCCCCGGGTGTGCAGCTGGTCAGGACCATGACAGGTAAAATAGATCGGCTTAAGTATGCCGACCATGACACCAATGATCGTGGAAAGTTTCCACAATTCGCCCCAGCACAATACTTGCATTTTGTCAAATATCCAGAGCCTAACGTGACATTGCTGGAAGTAAAACAGTGGGATGCTGGCTTGGATCAAGCGGGTCTGTTGAAGATGCTCGATGTTCCCCATTTTGGTCATAGCACATAAGTGACCATAGTTGTCAAGCAACTACTGGCATTAGTACATGACGGCCACCTATGGATAGGAGACAAGAAAATTCCTATTGATGGAGAGCTCATTCACAGGATCACAGCCTTACCAATAGCAGGACTTGATCCGGGGACCGATTTTCCTTCAAAGCATGAGGATACGAAGCTCGCACAGAGCATGAAGGAACGCTTCATCTTGACAAAGGGAAAATGAGGGTATCACACTTCTGCAATTCAAAAACATAATATTCGCTTCATAGTTGAGCTTCTCGCATGCAAGCTCATGCAAAAGTGCAGACCATATGAAGTGCCTGCCCTGGTTATCAGAATTGCTGCGAACTATGCCGAAGCCTACAGTTACAACTGGGCAGCATATATCGTGAAGAAATTCCTTGAAGACGTCCGCGACGCATAGGAGAAAGGTAGGCCCTTTCACTATTCCTGGTTGATAGTCCTCATCGCCCTGGTAGGATGGCAAGAACCTACCGAGGCGCAGTACGGTACGCCTCTCTATGGGTTTCCCAGGATAAAACCCTACAAGAGATGAAAAATTGTGTCTTTTCCTTTTATATGATGAGTATCTCGTATGAGATCACGAAAACCCCTCAGCTCAGTAATGAGCTATTCTCTCAATACGACGGCGCAACCCATTTCAGTGTCGACATGCATCATATTTTCATCCAGGCTCGCGGGGATCAAAAGCATCAATGGTTTAAGTTACCATATGTAGTGACCAAAGAATACATCCTCACGGTCGTTCAACAATGGCCGGCGGAATGGTTGAAGGATGCAGGAAAAAACCCACCATTCCAGTTCCCCCGGTTACTAATATTGGCACAGGCCCTAGTCATACACAGCAGTAAGACCCCCCTAAAGACAGTGAAGAACAAACTGAGTCGCAGCAGAGTGAAAGCGACCAGGGTGGAGATGATGGCAATGAAGAAGAAGAAGAAGAATCAGTTCAAACTGCTTCAGACCCTAATCGGCAGGATAAGCGCAAGACGCCAGAACCAGAGGAAGTAAACAAACCCCAGTCCCGAAAGAAAATGAAGGCGTCGAAGAATAAGAATATTGGCGCGGAGCCCATCCTGACAAGTGAGGAGTTTGTTCAGGCCCTATCAAATTCCATAGAAGTTCTCACCAAGAAATGGCCAGAATTTGCAGATATACATCTGCATGCCATCACCAAGGTAGAAAAACACATTTCGGAGTTGAAGGACTTAGCAAAAAAATCACTGACTGGCGCCTCAGCAAGCAGTGCCTTAGTAAGCACGCAGCCAGACCTAAGGCAATGGTCGGCCAGAGATAACAAAGGACAAGTGCCAAGCGCATCTCTCATATTAACAGATGCAGTGTCTCATTCGGAGATGAGTATGAAGGTTGGAATAGATTACACTAAGCTATCCATGATGGAGCTACATCTTTGTCAATCGGAAATTATAAAAGAAATTTAGGCACGAGGCCAATATTCGCAAAAATAGTTAGAAAATGCCATAAGTCAGCAGCAGGGCTTCGCAGCACAGTTGGAGGCAGTGGAGCAGAGAAAGAGGGATGCAGAATGTAAGCGCATTACCCTAGTATGAGTCCTGGATGAGGCATGTTGAAGTCTTCCTCACTTCGACATACAGCTAGTAGAAGAACCAGAACAAAGATTAGTCAGGCTGAAAGACTATGCACAACAGTCTCGCAGCGAAATCGAGAAGCTCAAAACAGAACATGAGGCCCAGATTGCCGAGCTCCAACTTTGTATCACCCCGAAGAGCCCACCAGAGGTCAAGGAGCAACATCGAGCAGACATTCAGGCCTCCACATAAAAAATCTCAAATACTACGAGCAGCGCAGCAAAGCTGTTAGAAGACAGTGTTGAGGCCTGGACCACTCTGTAGGAACATCCAGAAATCGGACAGCTGCAAGAAATCATTAGGCAGTGACAGATAGAGTTGGATACAGTAAAAGCAGAAATTAAGACTCTGCCACCTATGGAGAAAATGCTTAAGGTAAAGTGAAGCAATGAACTCCAGCAGGAAATTGAATCGTGCAGAGAAAAAGCAACAGAAGTGGAAAGTTCTATGTAGCCACTTATCAGTGAAGCTTTTGAGTTGAGTACTACTGTGGACACCCAACTCAAAGTCCTGAAGGAATATGCTGCATTTGCGTAGACAAAGGCCAGCGAAGTATCAGCCGCAGTATTACAGGAATTGGTCGAAAAGGAGCAATCCACCGACAATATCATGCATGGCCTCAACAAGCAGTTCGCTATCTTCGCTGACAAAGTTCGCCTACCAGACGAGTAGCAGAGTGTCCCAAGACGGTCCACTGGTGAGTCGTGGGGGCCTGTTGGGGCGCGCACCTTAACGGTCCCTAATTTTGGTAACTCCGCAGTTTTTGTGGAAGTTGTAAGTGGAGTTATGACTCAAAACAGTCTTAGGGGTGTCGGGGTTGAGTCAAAGTCCTCTTTTTTTAATAAACCCATGGTTTAAATCCAAGTTTTAGGGTTCGGGGTGCCCATGGTTTAAGTCCATGGTTTTGTAATAAGTGCACTATAAATAAGCACTCTTGTAAAGAAGTGAGGTTAGGCTTTTTGATGTAAGATGAATTGATGCAAAGCTAAGGCTATTTTGTAAGAGAAGGTTGAGTCCCAGCTGTGTATGTGGATGACCTCTGCAGCTGTGTGTGCAGAGGCCTACTACTGTGTGCACGACTTTGAGGACTTGAAGGGATCTGCAGCTGAGTGCGTAGATCAGAACTGTGGTTTTTGTAATGAGTTGAATAAAACAAAGTTCTGTGGACATAACCCCTACACTGGGGGTGAACCACGTTATATCGTGTGTTGTGTTTTTTGTTGTGTTGTTGTTTTATTCCTTATGCATTGATAAATATACATCTGATAAGTAAGATCACTGCTAATTAAATCACTTCGCTGCGAATTCCCAGGAAAGGGTTAAGCAAGTCATTGTCTATTTATTTAGCTGTAAATTTATATATGTGAATGTTGAAGTTCTATGTTATATGAATATAAGTTATTAAAGGCTAAAGGTACAGTAATATCCCTCTTCTGCTTGCAGAAAACTGATTCTGCAGCACCCCATAGCTATTTCGGGTGAGACTGCAACATGTTCGCAGGTTGTTGCCGAAAGGGCCAACACTATGGGTCTTTTGTTGGTGCGAAGTTAATGGTATAAAGACCGGTCTGCCCTATAGCCCAACAGATCTCCTCCTCAAAATCGAAGTTTAGAGATCAATATCAAAGAATTTGGTTGGATGAAACTCCAGAAAAGCAAAACCCTAATCTACTCCTGAACCAACATTGCAGAATTTCAGCTCCAAATCCAAATCCGACATCTTGACCTGGTACGATCTAAATATTTTGTATTTCCATTTGAGGTTCTCAGTTAATATGTCTCATCATACCAAGCTTGATGAAAAGCTTGAGGGAGTTGATAACTTCCAAGCTTGGAAGTATAGGATCTCCCTGGTCCTAGAAGAAAATGAGTTGGACTCCTATATCAGTGAGGAGGTTCTAGCTCCAGAGGGAGATGAGGCTAAGGCCTTACATAAGAAGAAGTTGGTTATGACAAAGAGGATTATTGCTGATTCAATCAAGGATCACCTCATACCACAAGTGTCTTCTCTAAATACACCTAAAGCTATGTTTGATGCCCTAACCAAATTGTTTGAAGGGAAGAACATAAACTGGGAGATGACTCTGAGAAACCAACTAAAGAATGTAAAGATCCAGAATGCAGAAACCATCTAGTCTTACTTTACAAGGGTTTATTAGATCAAGGAACAATTGGAATCAATATATGAAGAAGTGGAAAATGCAGAGATTGTAATGACCACCTTGAATGGTCTCCCTAGATCATGGGACTCCTTTATTCAAGGTATATGTGCCAGAAAGAAGTTAGTCAAGTTCAACAAACTTTGGGAAGAATGCTCACAAGAATAAGCTCAGATAGTAGCTCAAGAAGAAAATATGGGAAGTGAAGGTCAATCTCTCATAGTACAATCCAAGAAATCCAAATCTAGCCACCATTGAAATAAGTATTCTCATCAAAGGAATAACTCTAGAAATCCTAGAGATATGTCTAAGTACATTTGCTATACATGTGATAAAAGAGGACACTTTGCTAGAGATTGTCCTAGAAACAAAAGTAGTGCTCATAAGAAGAAGGGAAACAAGAGAAGACATCATGCTCATGCTGCCGAAGATGATGAACCTTCCACAAAGAGAGTTAGACAAGTCAGTGATGATTCTTTAAGTGATGAAGAATATGTTCTGATTTTTTCTCTCACAGGAGCTATCACACATGGCAGCAATGATTGGCTTATAGACAGTGGTGCTTCCAAGCACATGACAGGATTCAAGGAATCCTTTGAGAAATTACCTGAACATGAATCACCTCACAAGGTGAAACTTGGAGATGACTACCAGTATCCAATAAAAGGTAGTGGGGAATCCTCCTATAAGCTATAATTTGGAAAGTCTATGACAATTAAGGAAGTATTGTTTGTACCAGGACTAAAGAAGAATCTCCTCTCCATATCTACATTAGATGCAAAAGGAATGAGGGTTGCATTTATAGATGGTTAAGTCATCATGTGGCCAAACGGAAAGACCATTGATGATGCAGTAGTGATTGGGGAACAAGAAGGAGGCTTATACAAATTAAAGGGCCATATAGAACAAGCTTTGGTTCATGACTCAGTAGAACCAAATGAGCTTTGGCATAGAAGGCTTGCACATGTGCATTATAGAGCACTACCACTTGCAAGCAAAGTTGTTGAAGGTCTCCCAAAAATGTAGACAAAACATGAAGGTGTATGCAAAGGATGTGCGAAAGGGAAGAACACAAAGAAGACATTTCCAAGTAGAGAAAGCAAGGCAAAAGGAATCTTGGAAATAATCCATTCCAATGTATGAGGTCCAATGTCATCCAGTTCACTAAGTGGGTATGTATACTATGTTTCTTTCATTGATGATTTTTCTAGGAAGACATGGATTTACTTCAGGAAGAACAAAGATGAAGTTTTCAGCAAGTTCAAGGAATGCAAAGCCTTGATCAAGAACCACACTGATAAGAAGATCAAGACCTTTTGATCAAATAATAGAAAAAAATTCACATCAAATGAATTCAAAGAGTTATGCAAAGACTCAGGGATTAAGAGGGAGTTATCCACTCCATATAATCCACAACAGAATGGGATTGTAGAAAGGAAGAATAGAACTATCATGGAAGCTACAAGAGCTATGATTCATGATCAAGATCTTCCTATGCATCTATGAGCATAAGCTTCCAGAAAAGCGGTGTATGTACAGAACCATACTCCTCACAGAGTACTCGAGAATAAGACTCATGAAGAAGTCTTCTTTGGAAAGAAACCAGAAGTCATCCATCTCAGAATATTCGGCTGTCCTGTATACATACACATTCCAAAAGAAAAGAGAATGAAGTTAGATCCTTCAGGAAAGAAGGGAATATTTGTGGGATACTCTGAAAGCTCGAAGGCTTATAGAATATACTTCCCAGGGTTCAAGAAGATTGACATTAGCAGAGATGTAACATTTAACGAATATTTAGCCTACATTAAATCTAGGAAGAGACTAGATGAAGAACCTGAAGAAATAAGAGCACTCAGAATTCATGATACAACCATGAACGAAAAAATTCAAGAAGAAGATCGAGAATTAGAAGAACCTCAAGAACCTGTAGATCCACATATGGAGAATAATCCTCATAAGAGGAAACCTGATTGGGCACATGAAATTATCCAAGGTGCAGAAAGATATGGAGCTTCAGAAGAAACACCTAGAGGAAGAAAGAGACCTAGGTCTTGCTCCAGTTGTGTAGCCCTGCTATGTGACATTATTGATAAAGAACCTTCCAATTGTGAAGAAGTGGCAGAATGGAAAGAATGGAAGGATGATATGATCGAAGACTATCAATTGATCATGAAGAATGATGTTTGGGATGTTTTCCCAAGACCAGAAGGGAAGTCCATTGTAACTTCCAAATGGATCTACAAGATCAAACATGTTGCAGATGGAAGCATAGACAAATATAAAGCAAGATTCATGGCTCGTGGTTTCTCCCAGAAAGAAGGAATAGATTATGAAGAGACATTTGCACCTATAGCTAGATACACTTCCATCAAATCAGTACTTGCTCTGGCTACAATGATGAAATGGAAGATACACCAGATGGATGTCAAGACTACTTTCTTGAAAGGTGTAGTAGAAGAGGAACTGTATGTGGAACAACCACTCAGTTTTGAGACACATGATAGGGAATCTCATGTGTGCAGATTGAAGAAATCCCTGTACGGTTTGAAACATGCTCCTAGGACATGGTACGATAGAATTGATGGTTTTCTATCCGGTTTGGGCTTTACCAAGACTAAAGCAGATTCTAACCTTTACTATAAAGTTGAATATGGCAATCCAGTGATACTCCTACTGTATGTGGATGATCTGTTTGTAACAGGTATGGATGGGTTGATTGCTGATACGAAGAGGAAACTTGCTGTTGAGTTTGAAATGAAAGACTTGGGTATGATGCACTATTTCTTAGACATGGAGGTGTGGCAGAATGCGGATGGAATCTTCCTTCGACAAGGGAAGTATGTAGTAGAGATTCTGAAGAGATTCGAGATGATGGACTGCAAGGCCATAACCACAACTATGGCATTGAAACTGAAGCTATTGAGTGATGATTCATCATAAGCGGTTGATGCTACAATGTATCGTCAGATGATTGGGTCCTTGATGTACCTGACAAACACGAGACCAGATATTTGCTTTGCTGTGAGCACCTTAAGCCAGATCCTGACAGATCTGAGACATGTTCACTTGATTGCTGCAAAGCATATTTTGAGGTACCTGAAGGGTACAGTTGACTATGGGCTCAAGTACGAGGAAAATAAGAAGATTAACCTAGAGGGTTATGTTGATTCAGATTGGGTAGACAGTGCCATCGATAGGAAGAGCACTTCAAGATGCTGCTTCAGTATGAGATGAGGTGTTATCTCTTGGTTTAGCAGGAAGCAATCCTATGTGGCACTAAGTACAGCTGAAGTAGAGTATGTTGCAGCTTGTTCAGCTAGTTGTGAGGCAGTATGGCTGAGGAAGCTACTGTTTGATTTATTTGATCTCTAGTTGGATGCTACTTGTATATATTGCGACAACCAAAGTTGTGTGAAGTTGTCGGAGAACCCAGTGTTCCATGACAAGTCGAAGCATATCGAGATCAAGTATCACTATATCAGGGATATGGTGCAGAGAGGAGTAGTGAAGCTCCAGTATGTTGCGACAGATGAATAGATAGCTGATGTATTGATGAAGCCATTAGCTATTGTGAAGTTTGAGTACTTTAGGGAGAAGCTTGGTGTTCTCGGGATCAAGGTTCCCTCCAAAGGGAAAATATGAGACCTAGAGCCATTTTGACATGGTGAGAGGATTAAGTTCCTTCCATGGTCAGATGTAAGGACTGATCCATTCTGTCATGGTGAGAGGATTGGTTCCTTCCATGTCAGATGTGAGTGTTGATCCCTTCTGATGTGATTGTAGGATTGGTTCCTACATGATCAGATATAAGCATTGAATTCCATTCTTGGAATGGAGGCACCTGGTCAGTTAATAGGAATACTTAGCTTGGTGTTGAGTTTCCATTCTCTGGGAGAATGGAGGCACATGGTCAGTTACCAGGAACACTCAGTCTGGGATTGAGGGCCATTCTAATATGACTATGGGATGTAGTCTTACATGATCAGATGTGAGTGCATGTCCATTCTGATGTGATTGAGGGACGTGTTCCCACTTGATCAGATATAAGGGCTTATGCCATTCTCTGGGAGAATGGAGGCACCTGGTCAGTTACCAGGAATTCTCAGTCTGGGACTGAGATCCCTCTCGATGCAGTGTTTTCGAACATGGTCGAATGTAAGTGTAGAGCCCTTTCGATGCGGTGTTTTAGAACATGGTCAAATATAAGCGTCGAGCCTTTCCAATGCAGTGTTTTTGAACATGGTCAGATGTAAGTGTAGAGCCCTTTTGATGTGGTGTGTTCGCACATGGTCAGATATAAGTGTTGAGCCATTCTGGCGCGATGTGTTTACACATGGTCAGATGTGAGTGTTGGGCCTTTCTAACAAGATGAGGTCAGATGTGAGTGTTGGGAATGCCTTTCTGACAAGATGAGGTCAGATGTAAGAGTTGGGCAGGCCATTCTGACTTAGTGTCAGATATAAGCACTGAAGAAGACCTACATGGAGGCTAGGCCTACAACCAGCATGAAAAAGGGCTGGCTCTGTAGAACTTCTTGTGATGAGAAGAATCGAGAGATAGCACCGATGATGTTGATCCATACTTGATGATGATCCAGATCAATTGATGATTCAGATGTGATGATGATCCAAATTTGATGATGATACAGTGATGATGATCCAGATCCCATGATGAAGAAGACTTGAAGAAGAAAATGACTTAGAATATTACTTGAAGATGAAGAAGACTTGAAGACGAAGAAGACAAAGAATACTTGAATATGAAGATGATGAGATGATCCAGTCAATACAGAGAAGAAGACCAGTGTTGAAAATTGTGTCAAAAGAATACCTTCCTAGTTAAGAGGGAGTTTTGATGTATTTGTAACTTCGGAATGTATTCACTTATATATCTTATGTCTTGTACCCCGATGTTTATTCCAGGATGTGTCTGCAAAGTAATTAATTCATGTCATGCCCCGTTGTTCCGATCGGGAGGATCTATAATGTAAACAAGTCATGTCAAGACATTGTGGGTAACCCTACTATTGCTCAAGGGTTAAAGTCCTCGCAGTTACGGGGCACTAGGGTTGTTAGACTCACCTAGTAAATTCGGCCCTAGTAGGGTTTAGTCAAGTCGGGAATTAGTATAAATAGAGAGCTAGCCTCTCTATTTAACACACTCACTCACACTTAGTTGTAGCACATAGCTGAGGAAGAAGAAGACACTGGGGCTAGGAAGAAATAGGTTACTGCTGTCGGGAGTTTATATTACTGTTTTTGGGGCTTTGCTATTTGGTGTTGATTCTATCTCTGAGGAAGTTGCGGGGTTTTCTCCATTTATGGTTTCCCCAAGGAAAAACATTGTGTTCATTTTTTCTTGTGTTTGATTGATGTGCTTGTTATTCTCTCAGTTAAAGATCCTAATAATGCTAGCTTAATGTTAAAAATATAACACCTCACACTAGTACCGAAGGAAGAAACTCTTGTCCATCCCAACAAATTTTGGCCAATTTATATATGCAACGTAATCTACAAAATCACCATGAAGGTCATTGCAAACAGTATAAATCCAATCTTTCCTCACATCATTTTCGAATAGAAATCAAGGTATGTTGAAGGGTGAAAATTTCTGGACAAGATTTTGGTGGCCCATAAATCCTTCCACATTCTCAAAATATCCAACTAGACTGGTATTCTCCTTAAACTTGATCTCTCTAAAAAATTTAATAAAAATTCCTAGGATTACATGAGGTGAACCCTTCTGGCCTTTGGCTTCAATAACTAATAAGTCAATTGGATCCTATCCTTAACCTCCTTATCTTTCTTCTCAATACTAATGAATGTATCCCTTTCCCCTACCTTCCCCTCCTCTCATGGAGCCCAGAAAGGATACCCCCTCTCGCCCTTCCTTTTAATCTTAATGGTTGGAGGTCTTGGAAGGTCATTGAAAGTGGTCACTCAAACTAATGACCTTATGATATTGCGGTCATCCAAAGATGACAACAAGGCCTGAGATCTACAATTTGTGGATGGCACCATGATGTTAGCCAAAAAAATCCATGAGATAAGACAGAAACATAAAAAGTTGATTTCCACCTTTTTATTGGCTTTGGGGCTCTCATTGAACCATGAAAAATCAGAACTCTTCGTCTTCAACATCCTAAGCTAAATAGAAATGAAAATTTCTCAACTTCTCAACTTATTTTAAGGTTCCCTCCCCTCTAAGTACCCTAGGCCCCCCCTCACGGCCACATCCACAAAGCATGGAGGTTGGAATATTTTGATCAAAAAATTTGAAATTTTTTTTATCAAATTGGTCGTTCCATTCTCTTAACATTGTAGGTTGACTTATCCTTCTCAACTTAGTCCTAAGAAGCATGAGCACTCACCTCTTTTCCATATTTAGCACCCCAAAAATATTCCTTAAGGAAATTCATTCTCTTCAATGTACTCCCTCCAAAGGGGGTTCACAGAATAAAAGTTGAAAATGGGCCCTGGTGGCCTAAGACAATATGTGCAGGCCCAAGATCCAAGGTGGCCTGGGATTATGGGATCCACAAGTGGAAAACAAATATATGATGGCAAAAATATAATGGATATGGCTGACCAATCAAGAGAACCTCTAGTCAAGAATCTGGTAAGGAAAATATGCTACTAACATAGCTCAACAATACCTCATCAGGATGGATACCAGCCCCAATGGATAAATTAGTTGGAATGTTTCGTGGTCGAAGTAACAAATAATTCAAGAACATGCTTTTTGGGAAATTCAATATAGTTGCACCACTCTATTCTAGGATGACTCTTGGAAATAGAGGGACAAACTGGTAACCAAATACCATCTCCACCCACTAAGGAATTCCACCATCTTGGAAAGGAAGTTCCTTGTCCCACACTTATAGTACAATGAGGCAAGCCACCTTTAATGGCGTGCATGGAAGGATTGCTCTACCTAGTCGAATGCTATCACATATGAACAATGTCATCCTTTTTGGGATGAATTACAAACTAAACAAATCATGAGGAAAGAAGGAAGAGACATCCTCCCATGATGTTACTCTAGTAGTGGATTCTTCAATCTTAAAGAAGCCTACTCCATACTGATAGGGCATGATCAGAACAATACCAATGGAATTTGGAAAAATATATGGAAACAAAATCTATGGCTGAAGGTCTCTATATTTCTCTATCTCGTTTTCTGGAATTGCACCCCTTACCTAGGACATAATTCTTAAAAAAGGATTTCAGGGTCCTTTCATTTTCTACCTATGTTGGGCAGACAATGAGACCCTGGACAACCTATACAATGGTTGCCTCTTCAACAAGAAATTATGGGACCTTGGAACTAGTACATTACACCAATCACTCTGTAATCAAGATAGCGTCAGAGATAATGTTACCGAATGGAGGGACTAAATTTTGGACAACAAAATTGTGAACAGAAGGTGGAAGCTCTTCCCAGGATTCATACTCTGGGAAATATGGAAATAACGCAATTGAAGAATATTCCAAAACACCAACACAACAATAACATAAGTTTGGGGAAATATACAATCCTACTTCCAAGAAACAATCAACACAATCCAGTGGGACCCATTAGAATGCGAAGGGTTGGATCAAGAGTGGGAAATCCTTAAATCCTAGGAACTTAAGTCATCTGGTACACCCCTGCATAGCCCACCTAGGGGAGTCCCTAAATTCAGTTCGTCCACCTAGATCCCATGAGACATAGGTTTTGTGAAGCTCAATTTTGACGGTGCTAGTAGAGGAAACACCAGACCGACAAGCTACAATGAATCTCTCGCGATCATGATAGCAGGATAATAAGATTTTATGAGGTTTTGAAGGGAATTGACAACAATAACGCTAAAAAAAATTTCTCCATGTTATACGGTATAATAATTTTCAATCATGAACGGTTCACAAAGCTAATTTTTGAAGGAGACTCTACCTTGATGATCCAAATTATCAATAAACTCCTTAATGGCTTCCATATCATCAAATTCAATCCCAATTGCTTCCTAGATGCCAAACTAGAACTATCCACCCTTGACCACACCTCAATCATTGTCACTCATCATGTGCGTCGAGAGGACAACAAGCTTGCTAACATGTTGTCCAACTAGGGAATTAAAAACTGAAGAGAAAAGTGTTATCGAGCCTCGGAAGAAGTAGGGCATGACATGCTAAAAGAAAAATGTCAACGCGTCAATCTTCAGGAATCCTCCCCCCATAAAGGGTGTCAACAAGATGGGGCCCCTGCCTCATGTGCCCAACAATGAAGACACATGGTGGGTTGCACCATGTATCTAGAAACGTGGAGGGTTCCAACCTACCCCGACTTAATCTCCTCATCACCTCTTTAGTTGGAAGTTCAAGGGGCAGTCAATCAAAGCAATGGTTCACACTAGCCCATACACGAGGTGGTTCCTTCATATGTGTGGAGAATTATGGTAAGTTTGTGCGATGGATCAAAATATGCATGTATCTCGTGGTATAGGAGGAGTTGGTGTTAGCTTAAATGTGGGTTCATTTATGGCATACACACCTAGAAAAAAACTAAGATGGTTCTTTGCATCTTTCAGCACCTTCCCCTCTGGCATTTTTTGGTTAGTGAGTTCACCATGGTGCGCACCAAGGTCACTCCGAGGAAGACTACAAATGGGCCTCGTCGCACTCATATACCTTATGCATTAGATGTAATGAGGAGAATCCAATGGCTCTTTGAGCACAAGGTCTCGACCTCGTATCGAGATCGCACTCTTCATTTGGAAAACAAACATAAGAAAAAGCATAGATGACCTTTAACGAAGGAGCTTGAGGCTGAATTTGGTGGGATAGTGGAAAACAAGGGGTTGAATTGAACTTGGAAGATGCGACACATGAAGAAAGAATTTTACTGTACGTTCAAGGTGTTAATATTAATGTCCATAGAAGATTGCATTATAGGGTAGCTATAGCTGGAGGAAGAGGATCTCTCCTTAGTCGACCACTTATCCAATGTGCAAGCCACTTTGCTGGCTCTCACCAAGTTTCAACACGAGGAGATGGTGCATGTGGTCGCGAAGCTGGATGCATTGTGCGGGCTTTGATGAGAAATACTTTCACTAGGTCTCTCCCTGGCTAGGCGGTGAACACCTAGTTAGTGTTTTGACATAAAATTGAGTTAATGGTGGAGGAGCAAAATATTGACAACATAGGTGTTGGACCCTCCTTGAATTCCCCTTTCTAAATGTTTGTATGTTTGTCATGCCTTTGAGCTAGTCTCAGTAGTCTTTGTGATTTCATCATTTTTAGCAATTAGGTCATAACCCCTAACCTATGGGGGATCAGTTTCAAAACATATCCTTAGATAGCACTGTGTCAGCATGAAAACTCTATTTAGCACTAGGATATCTGTGGGTTTTTTTGGACACTGGTAAGCTACAAGTCATCCATGTTTTGTTTAAGCTCTAAAGCAACAATGAATCTCAGTCCTCGGGTGAC